>JAQFZC010003570.1:0-18417 GCA_034695205.1 Dicyrtoma fusca | reverse complement strand
AGAGAGAGAGAGAGAGAACTACAAGAAAACAAACAGAGGCACAAAGAGCCATAACTTTTTTTTCGAGATTTATAAGAAAGGTTTATGGTTAACAAACATGCAAAGGTAATTTTTCTTAAATCACAAACAACCAGGAGACATGCAACAACTTACAAACCGGAGTAAAACAAGAAAGCGGCCTCCACAACAACAATTGCCAGAGTCATCTTTCTCACAATACATTCTCAATAGCTTTCCTCTTCCCCGGTTTCAGTATCAAACACACAACGAGTGTAGCCTATCAACATCCCAAAGTTCAGAAAGAACCACCTGGGGTCTATCAAATATTACGTCCGGCCACTTTCACTCCAATGTGACCTTCGAACGCTTTCAAAACAGAGGTAATAATGCATTTACAAGGCTTTTAAAAACCGGAAAGCAGTTCATTCCGTCGGCGTTTACTAACACTACAAATTACCTGTAATATCCTTTGATGGCGGGATACACAATAGGAAAGTCAAAAACGCTATTCATGCACCTGTGAAAGTGTAACCACCATAGGTTTGTATATTCTAAAAAATGCAGTGTGATTCAGTTACTTTTTTCCAACAAAAATAAACCACGATTCTAACGTTTCAAAAACGTGTGAAACATGGTGTATTAATTTTTTTTAAACTTTATTCTATTTATTTGTTCTTTATACATTTGTGAAGGCAGCATCTTAATATTTACCTTTTAAAAACGGTGGTAAATACGTTGAATTTCGATGTACTTTTTCAGGAAAGGCAATCTATGATACACTGAATTTCTATTTGTTTTTATTGCTGTACAAATTGCTAAATATAAGCATTTGCAGATGCTGAGAGAAAGTCAAATACATTGTGAATCTCTCTAGCAACGTAATAATTGAAAGGCCTCATAGCTTAGCGATGCAGTTTATCTATCCAAGTACAATGCATGCACCTAGCACCCAGCTATACCCGTATAGCATAAGCTATTCTAGAAAAAGGATGAAAAAGCCAAGTGGCTTAACAGCCGCTACTATTTCTTGAGCTTACTTTTGAACTGTCAAATTGTACTCTTCATTATCATCTAAATACCTTTGTGTAAATCTTAAAAGAGACTCAAAACAATTTTCACTCGTTAATACTTTTCTCTCTTTTCTCGCTCACTGGGGCGATGGTGAGAGAGAAAGGAGAGCTCGAGTTTTCCACCACAAATCCTCCCTCCCATGATCCCATCAAAAACATTGGGCTTGGGAAAATAAATTTCTATCTTTTTATTTTGCTCCAGTTTATTATTCATGATGTCTTTCATGAAGAGAAGAATGGGATGAATCGCCTCCACCCTCAAATAAACTTTAGCCATCCAATGGCCAATTTCATTTTCAAAATTGTTTTATTATGCAAACACTTGCTAATACTTATCTTAAATACATGTGTTCTGTCCGGTCAAAGAGGGAGATTTTAAATAAATCCCAAGGGGCTGACCACGGTACTTGAGCGCAATTCTCAAAAAATTATTGTTTATGTACTCTAAGTGTCTGCTGTAGTTTTGCGAACGCAACACTTCATCGGATGTACCGGCCGACTGTGTAGGTCGGGATGGGAGTGTTGCAGAAAGAAACTGGGGCTGGAAGTCAATGTTCATTTCAATTTGTAAACCTGCTCCCAAAAGTCCACATTT
The DNA here is from genome assembly GCA_034695205.1 of Dicyrtoma fusca. Classification (NCBI taxonomy): domain Eukaryota; kingdom Metazoa; phylum Arthropoda; class Collembola; order Symphypleona; family Dicyrtomidae; genus Dicyrtoma; species Dicyrtoma fusca. The sequence continues at coordinate 16,752 of JAQFZC010003570.1, read as the reverse complement.
TCTGTCTCAAGAATGAAATTTTTATTCTTTTAGCGTAGACCACTGGACGTTACGAGTGGAAAAGAGCCGATTGCTCCCTCTCCTTACTTTCCTTAACCAAGAAAAAATAGTTTATGACGTCTCAAATCAAAAGCACATGTTGTAATACTATACCATACCCAAGTATGTTACTGTAAGATGTACCATATTATTTAATATTAAGGACCTGCCAAATATTACGACCCTACAATTTTAACGGGACTTTTCAGCAATAAAACGTTAAAACTACGCTGCCAAAGAAAGCAAGAATGTATAGATTGTTTCTAAAAAGTGTAAAACGTAGAATTTACAATTCTAAACTCTGCAAAACCAGTTATGTCCGAATGAAAAAAAGTACAAAATTTGACGTTTATATTTTTAATTCGAATACGCTTTTGAAAACTCGATCTTTAGAGTCCAAAAAGTGAAGGTGTGAAATTCAAACTTGGAATGTATGAATGGTGTATGTAAAAATGGAAATTCCTGCTTTCAAGACGATGCGAAATATATTTATACTTTTTGGAAAACGACTTCAATTGAAAATTAAGCAATTATAAAAGCAGGCAAACAAGATATTTCCCAGTCCACCAATCGATTTTATTGTAACGCCATGATGGAAAAGACCTTCAAGATTGAGTTACGATCCGATGAAGGATTTCCTACGTTTTTTGACCGATTTGGACGAGTAACATCCGCTGCCAGTAGTCGCCAAAATATGAGCAACAAATCCCGATAAAAGGAAAAGTACTTTTTATATCTACTTTCTCCCGTTATATTAGTATTTTGGGCATTGACCAGCCACCATTCTGACTCATACCCGTCTGTGAAAAACCACAAGTATTGCAACAATGTGACCATCACAGACCACACTTGCTGTATTGGGAGCAAGAGCGACAGTAGCAGCAGGAGAAAAAAATCGATTCATATTTGCAACTTCTATCGACAGTATGATCGGTTAGTATGAGAATGGAATACAAAGATAAGAGAAGAGTTAAATTTCCACCAGAGATCTCTGCCCATGAAGAAAAGGAAGGAGTCTAAAAAACTGAAGCTTAACATAAAACGATAGATACATCACTATACATAACTAAGCCTGCTGTCTGATTTCACAAATTTAAGTGAGTAGGCCTTGATTGAACCCTCACTCTCTCTCTCTCCCTCTGCTACGTCAAACCGAATCGAATCGACAAGCCACCATGGAAAATTCATGAAAATACTCAAGACCAGAAGGAGAAGCTTCTAATAGCAATTGCTGTAAGTAAGATAGAGCTCATCTATGTATGCTCAAAGTGAATCTCAAGATACGCTTACCTGTATAGGCCCGTCACGCTCTATATACCCTATAATACCATTTATTATAAACTTGTACACTAGTAGACTTTCACCGCACAGGGATCTTTCCATTATTTCGTTATATAAATCCTATTTTCTCTGCACCTACTTTCTCTCTCTGGATATAATCTGCATTTTCATCTATTTCAGCGCTAATATCCATGCTTTTCTTTTTACCGTATTCGAACACAACCTAAACGCGTACGTACCTAAATTTGTGTGAAGAAAGTTTACTGATTTTAACAATATACATACTTTTCAAAACCGCTATCAAGTTCTGGAACATGTGATACCATAAATATTTCTTGCTTTGCACATTTAGAAAACGTGATTACCGTGCCTTATATTTTTATGAAACGCTTATGCTCATTTTCACCATATAATTGTTAGTGTAAAAACTGTATTAAACAAACACATTTTTTGATTGAATTCGTACCAAATACAGATATTTTATATCACGCCTATTAGGTTTTGCATATTTAAAAGTGTAGTAATCGTATATTCTGCATCTATTAAGAAGTTTTGCAAATTGATAGTTACAGTTTGTGTTCTAACGAAAACTTGTAAAGAAATAAATACTCCAGAAATCCCAGAGCTTTCTATTGTTATGGACCACGGAAGTGATTTGGTTTACATTTCAGAGTGGTTATAGGTAAATGTGGGTACATTGTAGGGTAATATGTGAAATGTCCCCATTTGAGACTTGTGAGCATGTTGACTCTATCCGCACTGCCTGAAAGTCTCGTCTGTATGGAGGGAAAGGGAGGCTGAAGTACATGTTTGAGGGATTTCTTTTATTTTTGAGATAACTAAGCCGACTCTACTTTGCATGAGCAATGCAGTGCGGAAGACTTGTAAGACTAATGAAATTTCCTTGTCTTTTCTGGAATGCTAAAATCTTTGTACGTATTCCCACAAGATACTAACGTAAGTTACTAAGGCTAATAGACGTCCGTTATTCATGTGGGAACTCTTTCCCCAACGACATATGTACCTTTCACGCAGGGACTCCAAACTGTGACTAGAAATCTACACACGAACCATCTCTACATACACCTACCTAACTATGACCCATATAGCTGTCACTATATCCGCCCAAAAGACATTACAAACTATACAAAAGCATTTGAGGAAAAATGATAAGCGATAAAATCAATGCTCCGTATCTAGCACTTTATCTAAATTGTAACGAATCACGAACGAATACCCACAGTCCCAATCTACCATCTTCCTATCTCCAACCGTAACAATGAACATTACCTACCTACATATAAACCATATAAAAGAAATAAAGTGTGGGTGACAATTTTTCCTCCTTTGGCTATCAGTATTTTTTTCCATCTCTTCCTTTCTCTCTCCCTCATCAACGGGATTTTATGGGGGAAGAAAAAAGAAATTGGGAGAAAGCAATGAAAGTAATGAAAGTACCCAGTCAAGAAAGATCCAACTAAATGGAAATAATCATGCTAAATGCCTACATCTGTAATTCATAATAAACCTCACCATTCCCCATCCTTATCCGTCTCAAAAAACTTTATTGCTTTCACTTTCACTTTCACTCTTGCTTTCACCCTTGCTTTCACTTTTTAATTTTTAAATTGCATACGCTCCTGATACTATAGTAACTTTCTCTGTGCAAACAGATAAAAGCAATCGTCATATGTATGACAAATGATGTAGATGTTGATACCATAGGATTGCAGCGAAAACTATAAAAATTTCAAAAATAAACAAATGGAGAAACTCTATCCAAATAAGTAGAAGCAGAATAACGAGTCCAGGTTCCATCGCATAAATTACTTTTCCGGAAAAAAAAGTTTCTAAAAAGTAAAAGGTGGGTAGATATACAACTATGGATATTTTCCAAGGAAAATTAAAAGTTTGTGTACATAGAATTTGGATTTGAGATACTTCTCTTACTACTCGCATATGTTTGACTTTGACTTGAACTCTTAGCTCATTAAAAATTCATTGAAATGGATCAATTAATGGATGTACAACTGAGTCAATAAAGGAAAGACACTCTTGGGGGCGAGCGCATAACCATTTGAATTTCACTTTATCTCGTTGTATATAAGTTTCTTACAAGCTTCGGGGAAAAAACTTCAAAAAAACTCTTTACATTCTGGAATGCCTATCTACAGACAAGGTATAGGAGAAAGTAAAAAAAGTTTTCTTTGCTTAAATTTGGAATGGAATGAATTTGGCAGTCGGTAAAGGGTCCAAATAACAACTCGTACGTTTTAGCAGATGAGAAATCAAAGAGTGTACGAGACAACGGGTAACTCGATTAAATCAGATCAAGTTTTAATTGGAAGAATAAACTATTTTTGGTCCATCGGCGCTCTTTGGCTTGTTCGTGGTCGTGAATTATTTTTTAAACACTGAAGACTCAAGAAGGCACTCGAGTATATCTTTGATTTGATCAACAATTTGTTGATTTTTCTTCTTTAGACACCAAATTATTTTAGAATCCCCAGTAGTGCAACAGGGGTCTTGTGTTTATTTAGTGATTCCAAGCCTTTTAAGGGAAAGCTAATGGAGAAAGTCACAAGTCAATGGGGCTTGTTTAATTACTCTAACTGTTTGCCATCTAAATCGTCTTATAGACAATGCCTTACACATACGGTGCTGGTCAGTTTTCAGGTGGTTCACTATTATTGTTAGGTAACATTTCGGTCTAGAGGGCGTACAAGTAAAATATTTATAAGTATATTGGCATACATCTATACACCCGGCATTTTATAAGGACTTTCACTATTGAAATATTTCTTTAGTGAGCAATAGAGTAAATACAAGAATAATTAGTAAAATTAGAATTCGGCTATTAATACTCGGTTGATAAAATCCACAACTATCAGCAGTGACAATTACATTACATTAAAGTTATTGACTTGCGTTTCCTTTGTGAGAATATTTTTGCATTGTGGGTAAGTTTAATTAATAAAGCTTAATATTTCCCTTGGCTGCTAAAACTCAAGTATTTGTCCTTTATCCAATTTGGAATTTTAGCGCTTTCTATTCACTTATCATTTTTATCATAAATGATTTCAAGTAAGGGGCTTGTAAATAACAATATTATTAATTTAATTTGCCAAGATTTCTATTACTCGCTTAATTTTCTTCAAGATTCAAGCTCATTGTTCAATTACAATACTACCTAGTTATGATTTAGTGTTGTGCTAACTTCCTAAAAACTATTGCTGATTATCATAAAAAATTTACGTTTCATTTCGCTTTTGAAACATTAAAATACCGTAAAATAAAATGACATAGTTTATTCAGCAATACCTCACACATGTAAGCTATTTCTAGCTTCACCTTTTGTTTTTAAATTTTAGGTTTCACAGAGCATAAATTGCTGCTTATTTGATTATCAACGTACATTCATCACTGCTATGAGAAGGAGAATACTAAGTATGTCAGGCCCAAATAGTTAGTATGTAGGTCAACATTTCACTTTTGTATATACTTGAATGCAATTCCTAGCCATCTGATGGTGAGAGAATCATCACTGCAAGAACCTGCTTGTAAGAATAGCACCTTGTACTCGACTATAGCTGAGAGTATCAGAGATTAAGGGTGTATCTGTCTACTACCTGTATTACGTTGCATGGAATTTTTCTATCTTTCGTTTTACACTTTACACTTCAGTGCATTGCATTGCTAAGATATGCCTCTACAAAAATACCATAGAACTTCAGAGCCCTTCAGGCATTACGTCGTGAAAAAACTTGGTGTAAAAATGTGTTTTGATTTTTCTTTCAAATAATGGTTTTTAATCTTTTTGAATTAAAAATGTAATGTTTGGCTATTCAAAAAAAAGTTAATATTATGTATTGACTTTTAAAAAAAGGTTAATATTACGTTTTGTTGATTTTACAAATGACAAAAGTCACGGCTTGACACTTTTAAAAATGATAAAACAATGTAATTTTTTGAGACTTTCTTAAATAATAGGTAGGTATGATGGTTTGTTTTTTGTTGAAATGGGAAATATCATGGTTTGAGTTTTATAAAATAAAAATTAAACTTTTTATATTAGCCTGCACAAGTCCAAACAAAAATAGAGTTCGACGTAGTATTTCCGAGGCCCTTTAAGCCCGCCCATGTATGACTATACAAATAGGGTGTCTCTGGCTCTTGGGCAGCCGAAAGCATCCCTTGGAATTTTTGAGCGTGGAAATGTCATATGTTTGGTTAGAAGAAGGAAGACAGAAGGAAAAGCATTGTGTCTGATGGATTATAATGGAGAAGAGACGAAAAACAAAGATCGTAAGTATGACGAGCACACAGAATTCTTCATGAATTATTCAGTCAGTGCTTTTTTTTCTCTACTTTTTTTTTGTCTTTTTCATCTCAGTTACAATTCCTGTCCTATTCTTCTCCTTTTTCGCCTAGTCTTATCCCTTCATCATTTGATGATTGCCATGCCCCACCTTCTTCGTCGCTATCCACCACCACCTCCATTATTTTTCTTAGAAAAACCATCCTAATCGTGAGTAGTACACATCATTTGAGGCGTCCCCGTCCAATCTAACTAAACGGAAAAGTAGTGGCGGTCGTAGGCTAGTTCTACGAGTAACGAAGGTCTTACAGATATTTACATATTACATAAAGTGTATTATATAAAAGTGTTACAAAATAAGTGCAAATTACTTTAAATCAATTTTTTTGAACTTATCATTTTCAAAATTGACGCTGTAAGAAATTCGTCGAATTTAAAGGATGTAGAAATAAGGTGTTTCGAAAACTACTCAATTTTACAAGAAAGTTCTGAACATTTCTTTCATAAACGTCATTTAAATGGAACTCCTAGAAATCAAACGATAATTTAAAAAATAAGTTGTTCGAAACAGACTTACAAAAATTCTGTACATTGAATTGTTCTTATAAACGTTTTCCAATGTAAAAAGCGCAATTATATCAAAACAAAATGTTTTGGAAAGTATTCTATCATCTGAAAAGTAATTTTTGAAAAAGATCAATGCACTGTAAGAAGTTCAGCCAATCTGAAAAAAATGTTTTCATATTATAATGCTTTTTCGAAAAACTACGCCATCAGACCTCGTGATTTTTTAATGCAGGCATTTTTAAGGCAATTGCTTTTTGATTTTTTAACTTGTCTATTTGGGCAATTTTGGCTTCGCTACTATGTGAGATTACGAGTGGCAACATAGTTTGCTAATACGCAGTAGTTATATGCAAATGCACTGCACTGTTGCAAGTGGTGCCTATGTATGGAAGGAAGGGAGTCTACACGTTGGAAGGTACACTCGTTAATTTCCATTTGCGAATTAGCAAAAAACTCACGTTTCGTCTCCCTTAGCCTTCGCCTCATTTAAACTACCTCGTAATATATTCATAGTGTTTTGTTCTGTTCAAGTAGACCTGAAGAGAGCTATCAGTCTACCGAGTACGGAATCGTGACTTCACTGTCATAATATTTCCTTCCTTCACCGTCCAGTGAAACGTAAAACTGAAGCCATACATGCAATGTAAAATTTCCAACTGGCTTTATTCTCGCATACAATATTGATATGTACCTAACTTGTAACAGAATTCACAAATTTTTAAGTGTGGTGGTCTTCCACCGTAAAAGAATTTCATCCACCTTTCCCTCCCAAAGCTAATTGGCTATTGTGGGTACAGAGGGTTATTTGAAATCGCAGCTGCGAGAACTACATATACCAAACGTCATGTGATTGTCTTGCGCAAAGTTCTGTGGTGTTTATTTGATTTTGAATTAAAAAAATTAGGACGGACCCAAAGCTAAAAGTCAAAGAGAAACCAGGGTGAAATGGACCGCCTAGAATGAATGTAATTTTTGAGCTCTACATTAAATGAATGGTACAATTTGGAAGTGGGAATAATCATTAAAAAGTGAATAAAGTTGTATGGCTACAAGTTCAGACTAATTCCACGCTCCGAATACTGAATGAATTTTGTCGATAGCGGAGAACAATACGCTTGTCGAGGTAGAGATACACATTTACTTCCTGAGGGTGAGCCACTAACATGGCGCAAATCTGGTGCATACTGTATGCAAAGTGAAAGTTTTCTTTTCTCCTTTCTTATTAAAGCCTATGAAGTTTTACTGTTTTTTATATTACATTGAAATAAATCAGAAAGTTCTATTGGCACATCTATGAAACGTAGCGAAAGGTAAGATTTAGTTACATCACAAAAAGCTAGAAGTTTGAAAAATTTGCTTTTTAAATATTTAAAAAAAAACAATGAAATTATCCTTTCTGCACTGCACAGGACTGTATAGTTATCCCAATCAATGGATTTTCCAGTTTGCTACACTATGCTCCAGACCGCTAGTAAAAATATTGCATTTGCATCTCAACCCACGCCATGTATATAAATGTGTACAAGAGCAATTTTAATCAAGGAAGTGACGTGGAGTATGCACGCCCAAGTTACAAGACGGGGAATGGGAGTCTCGGGCTGTGTCATCATTGAAGGATGGCTTGAGGCATCTGGTCCTAATGAGAAATTACAGATACAACAAACCCTCTTCATTTACATAATTGAACGCTGAAATTTAACTTTCACTCCTTTCTCCCCGAACGTTGAATCATTATTGTACACTTTCTCAAAACTAAAGTCCCAGCCAAAAATTTTATACTGAAATACATAGAAATCAGTGTGTGTGTGGGTCTAAACTTCAAATGTTGGCTTTCTAATTTTTTTTTACATAGCTCCATATTTATATAGTTGTACCCGTTAACTATAAGTACTTCCACCCTATATGTATGCTGGACATTATATAGTTATGCAAGGACCATATATATGTATGTTGCCTATCTCTGCCTAGCAATAAAATTGACGCTTACCCGATAGTTGATTACTATCTAATGCGTCACGATTTTAGGGTTCGCCGTTGAGCTATTTTAAAATGTATTCATTTATAAATGTACATAAGAGAAATAGAATAAATAAAATGGAAAGAAATACATCTAAATCTTGAAATGCTCAAATACCGAGAGATGTTTTGATCCAAAACTGAATCTGAAGGGATTTTACACATAATTGAAAAGTGACTTTCTCCAGATTTAAGATTTTCGAAGTACAATGGTGCTGTCTGGAAAAGTAAGGTAAGGATGCAAAGTCTCAAAATTGCAATGGACTCCACGCTGTAAGGGTAATTCAAATATATTTACAACTTATGAACGTAACGGCGATGGCCTTGCAATTTTCTACTTGAAAAATTTTCTACAAAATTATGCTCTATATTCCCTTTATTTTTATTCTTCCATTATACTCGGGGAAATTTAATATAGATAGACATACGCCGGAAAATCTAGTAACAGAGGAGAAATCCCTAGGCGCTTTTACTGTATTTTGTGGCAGAGCCAGCAGCGGGGAAAGTACTAAACAATGACCTATAGCCTATTAAGAATACTAAAATTTAATTTAAAAACAAAGATCTTCTCAAAATTGATGAACACACTTAGTACTACTTTTTAAACGGAAGTGTTGCTGAAATTTCATTTCAAACTAGGCTGATCGTTCTAAAACGTCCATTCAAAATGATGCACGATGGGTTAAAAAATATGCTTTACAATTGGCGATTTGTTTTCAAAAGTGCAATATAAGATATTTAAAAGCGTGCTTTTTATATGACTTCCTTCAACAAGGCACATCTAAAAATGTGTGCTTGCCCACCAGAAATGCATTTCCAACTACGCCACCGCCTCAATAGTGGGCATGTATTTATGAAACTGAACATCTCGCCCTTTCATGAAGCCACTGCATAAAATTTTCTGTGCATCGAGCATACCAATTAATGAAAGCTACACTAACTACCCAGCCCCGTGTAGGTTACGTGTAATCTGAGCTGTATTTAATTCGACCCGACGCGGGCAGTTTCCTAAATGTGATCCTCCCTTGCTTTCACCAGCACTCCCAGAACTTATGCCTCGTGAAAATGAAAAGGAAAGCGGATCCATTGTTAGGTACTAGAAGCTTCCGTCTGCATATCCGTCTATCAGTACACTAGTTACTACATTGCATATCCATGTAATTATAATTAAGGTTCATTACCTGCTCTCCCAATGAGATATTTGTTGCTTTAAATTTGCTTCCTTGGTTAATGTCCCGGCGCACACAAACTTTCTCGGAGCATCTAACAAGAATTTTGTTCACTTTGGTTTTACTGATACACTATATCATCACGACCACAGAATACATACAGCTTTCGCTTTCTCCGTACCAAACTTTTAAAATATCCTCAAAAACTTGGTAAAAAATACACTGCTTAATTGTTCTTCCATCCTCTTTCGCTCTTTCCTTGGCTTAATTTAGAAATTTTTATAGCTTTCCTCGTTAGCAACCTTTCACGCTTTCACTCTCAAATAGCCATGTACCTCCTAGGTACTTAGCTATCTCAATTTTTCATTAAAGTTGGCCGACTTGCTACGTCGGACCACACCCGACTGCATCCATACCTGCATACAAATTGCATCTGTTAAAACTTTCTACGAGACAGTAGTACACTGTAGTCACCGTGTCGACATTATGATTGTAGGTCGTTAGTATAATTTATTTTTTTAAATCACGAGGCACTTGGTTAATATTTTGTTAAATTAAAAGTACAGCGGTTTGTGCAGTTTGTATGTATAATCTCAGTAGTAGTTTTAGAGGAGGTCCGTTTGGATTTTGAACTTGAAAATGAGTACAAAGTAACCGTACAGTTATGGATGATATACCTAACACGTTACGTGCATACATACATCTTGTACACATACTTAGTATATAGCAATAGTAGTATACCCTCATAACACTCACAATCACTGTACCTATATCGCTATTGGCAGAAGCACAATTGTTCGTCCATTCATCCTTGTATAGTAAGTAGTAACACAGACATAGGATATCGATACAGTTACCATATATTCCTATATAGCTATACATATATATGTATAGAGTATATTCACACATTATTTTCTATACCATAGCAATGACTGTATTAACTAATGAGTAGTTGGATTGCAATGTCCAGTTGACTGTAACTATAAAAAGACGTCGGCCTCCCCTCTATTCTGCGGATCCGTGACCTCTGTTGAGCAGCTAGCACTTTTATACGTAACACTATTGAATCCATAGGAATTTTGTGAGTTTTTCCGGCGTAATGTACTTCCAGCACTGTTTAAACTAGTATTACTGTTACTGTTACTCCCACTGTTGACCCCACTCCCGCTCTCACTCGTGCTTCGGAAGGGGCCGTCCCCCTCTGGGGACAAGCTGCAATTGTGCTCCATGGAGACCTGGTCCGACAGGGAGCCGATCGAGTCTTTCGTTTTGATGGAGGACCCGTCGGACTGCTTGGACTGACGAGCTGAGGACGTCGAGGTCTTGAGGGAGGGGAGACGGAGGGTTACTTCATCCGGGGCCGTGCCCGACGGGCTTATGACGTACAAACTCGTTTGCGTCCCCGTCGTAATCCAAATGGCCGAGTTCCGACGGTCGTAGCTCCCGGAACTGGGTTTTGTACAGGAATTCAGTTGTATCACCCGCCCATCCTGATCCACGGCTGTAACGTTAAATCAAGATAAATGTTAAATGAGCTTACAATGACCAACTCGTGAAAGTAGCAGGAAAGTGAAAGTAGTGAAAAAACTAAATGAATGAGCTGAATAATAGATTTGATAACCTAGTATGCAAACCGGGCTGCGTAGCTAGAATTAATTCTGTACTCGTACGTACAACAATTCTAGGACTGATTTATGCATGAGAAATGGAAGAATTAAGAGTGTCGTAATGGTCAATCGAAGGGATAAATCCTATGCAAATTACAGCCGAGTTTTTGTGGAAGAAAGCTTGCTTTGTCCAGGAATATTTTATGGTGACAAAGTAGAAAGGAATTGTTAGGCCATAAAAATTATTGCGTGTAGACACATTCACATACAAGCTTATGGCACTCTGTACGTGGATGTACGTCATAGGAGAAAGTTTAAAGTTCATGATGAGAATAATGTATGACAAGGCGGAAGAGATTAAGATAAAAAAGATGGAAACCTACACAAATATTAAGAAGTATAAATGTGCATAGCTAGTAGTACTAAAGGATAGGGAAAATAGAAAAATTGCAAAATGTTTTGCTTCCGTATCATTCAACACCCACCATATCATGCCGGAGCATAATAGCTGGCTATAAGTCCGCATATAGTTACATTTCTTTCATGGCCTGAGCCGAGAAGCAAAGCTAAAGTTGTTGAAAGGGGCTTAAAGGCTAAAACTACCTCTGTACGTATTCGAATCCATTTTATGCGAAACTTAATGCAGAACAGAGGAAGAAAGTTATTTCTTTGAACTTTCTTTAGTATTAGTACCACGTTTAGAATGTTTTAAAAATTGTATAACACTCTTTTGCGTTTTATATTTTCATTTTACAAAAATTACAAGTATCTGCCTACACGTAATTTGATGGAAATCCACTTTGCTTGAGTCTTGGCCACAATTTGCTTCTCAGCCCAGGAAATGTGTATGAATGTGCGAAAAACCGCAGAGATGGTATAGAGCAGGACAGACAGATAGTATTTTAATATGCATTGGGAAATGTTTATGGGTTGGTAGGATAGTTGTTGCCACTTTCACCAACGCTTACCACGCTCCACCTTCCAGTCTAATGAAAGCAGAGGAAATTTCCCCCTCACAACTTTCCCATGACATGACAGTCTTTTCTACTAAAGCTTCCCTGCTGTTCCTACCCATACAATTGCTTCCTAAATCACGGGTCCAAACTTCCTCTGGGAAACCTGAAACTATCTCTCCACTTGCTTGATTTTTTATAGATTCTCGTCAAAGAAGCAAAAGAAAACATATTCAGAATTTAATTTTTTGGGAGAAAGTAGACGCATATTCTTGTCTACGATTTAGTTTACCGTGTACACCAAAATTGGAAGATTTTCAAAGATTTTTTTACATATTAAACTAAAGTACTTGCATTGTTGTAAAATTATTGGAAATGCACTTTTGTTCATTGTACCTTTTAAAAATTAGGGAAAACAGAATATTATTTGACAATTTCTAACACAAGGCCTAGTTAAGTATGTATACTTAACATTTGGCTGCAAAAGCATAGACGTATACTTTGAATTTTCTTAACAGTAAGGGAATAAAATTGTTTAACGTTGTGCAAAACCGTGTAAATATTGCATTTTACACCTTTCAAAAATGTGTAAATATGAGACTTTACATCCTTTTAAAACCAAGTAACAACGAATTTCTTTAAACCTTTAAAAAGTAACTAATAAGATGGAAAATAGTATCTCTAAATCATATTATGTAAACAGTTTGCGTCATTAGAAAAAATTGAAAAAGACTAGTCCATTATAAAACTGCTTAATATTGGACACAATGCTAATAAAATGATAGAATATACTTATTTTTGCTTCTTAAGAAAAGATTCAGAACGCAGTATTCTGCCTTGTTCACTGTACAGAACTGCCTTTGGTTGTGTGCTTAAAAATTACCGAAAAAGCCTGAATCTTTGCCAACTCCAGTCCAATAAGCTTTTCACTTTTTCAAACTATCCACTCGCAACCACACTGGCCGACACAATCCATTGTTCATTTCCAGCTCTCCTACAGAGTTTTAAGCATTTTCCATAGTCCGTAAGGTTTAATATTTATTGCATATTTAATTCTAGTTTTTTTGTGTGTGTGTAGCTCGGAAAAAAACTTGAGAGTACTAAACGTTCCACAAAATTAGATTTTATACTCTCCCATCCATTCCTCTTTATTTCTTCCCAGTGCTAACAAGAATTTAATTTCTATTGTGTTGATTGTCTCCTCCATGGAAGAAGCTTTGTTGTAATGTTGTCCCATTTCCTTTTGTCATTTTCTCTTTGCTAGCGCCTTGCTTTCTTTTTTTCTCTCTTCCCTGAGCTGTTGCACTTTCACTCTGCTTTTTACACTTTGCGAATTGGGGCCATTAAAATTGTAGATTCCGAGCTGAGGAAATTTAAAAAATTATAAAATTCCAATTCGGGGTTCTTCCGTAATTATTTCATAAAACAACTGCATGAAGACGCGCTTATATAAGTTTCAGCTTTCTCTTTATTTTGAGCTTTCACTGCACTATGTGAGTTGCTATGAGCATTGTCCCATATTTTGCCTGTTTTGTTTCTAAACATGTTATATTGTTTTTTTTTTTACATTTTACGATTAAATAATTCGGACTTTTCTATTGAAAACTTGCAAAACGCTCTTTTTGTGTGTTTATGAAACGTAGTTAATTATACTATTTACATTTTTTTGATAATAAAATGCAAAATATCTAATTTTCAAATTTTTGAAAAGATGTTAAACTTTCTATTTACCCGTTTCGAAATGTATAAGCTATTTATTTGCATAGTTTAGATAATTTGTTACATCTCGTTTTTTACTTGGTTTTAAAAAGGGGGGAAATTTTCTAGTTGAATGCTTAAGCAGGTAATATTTACACGACTCCTCTTTCATTGTAAAAAGGCAGTCTACTTTCTCCCATTCTGTAATTACAAACGTAAAAATGCGTATGTGCTTAAAATATAAAATAACGGCACTCACTATCACTTTGAGTGGCAGAGTCAACGCGCTTGTTGATGGAAGTGAAATTTTCGAGATGATTCTGCTTGAGTGTTGTCATTTGAATGGTGGTTGGGCCACCCGCTCCCGCCGCATTGGAAGTTGTGCCAGGTGTGTTGGGGCCGCCGACGGCGGAGTAGCGCGTCGCCGCCGTCATCATACTTTGACGAACATTTCTCTCCGGATGAAATAAAATTATATACAACTTGGGAGTGAACAAGCAAACGATCATGACAGTTGCACTTAAGGATATCGCCACCGTCATACTTGTTATTCGAAGTGCCACCTGGATTCAAAAATCGAATTAAAAAACGGATTCAGCATGAACGAAAGTCTTCTCTCATATTATTGGGGTGTCATTAGGTACTTATTTATATTTTCGATTCCATTTTTTATAATGAGGAAATATTAGGGCTGGGAAGATGTACAGCTCACAGTAAAAACTATGTAGACGTGAAAATAAAAGCAAACGCAAAAGTCTCAGTATAAACATTCGTGTGAAAATAGTATTAAATCCCCACGAGAAACAAAATAAGGCGTTCTACAATGAACGATGACGAGGCACTCAGTATGCAATGTTCTATAACCTCAATTGCCCGTAGAAGTCATTTATGCGGAGGTACTTGCTTTTCAAAATCGTCAAATTATCCGCCACATTTTTTTAAAACCCCAAAATTAGGAAATATTTTGAATAAAACAACTGTATGATCAAATTCTATCCGAAAATATTTCCAAAAAATACAAAATTGCAACACCTTCTTTTAAAAACTTCAAAACTTTACAAAACAGTACTTTCTGAAAAACAGAATTCTAAGATTTCCTTTCACAATTGTGAAATAAAACGCAATATTATTTTTTTAAATACAAAAATTCCAATTTGATTTTTAAAACACATGTTTGCAGACCTGCTCCTAAGTATTATCGGATTCTCAAAAAATTACTCTTAAAATCGACAAATGAGCTACACAGGTACATTGTGAACTGACCTAATTTCAAAATTTTTAAAATAACCATATTTCAAACTTGCTGTGCAGTTCTTTTAAGTACTTTTTTTAATTAAACTTGTTTAGTACTTCTCTAGACACTCAACTGACCAACATCGAGGGATCAGAGTACATGGTAAATCCTGCAAGTGAAAGTTGAAAAGAATAGTGATTGGTGTAAATTTGAGAGACTAGTTGGGACTTACCTGATTGGCAGTAGAAAAGTAGATAGGAACGAAGGCGAGCCATATGATGCAGGTGGTGTACATGGTGAAGCCAATGTACTTGGACTCGTTGAACGCCTCGGGTATTTTGCGCGTGAGAACGGCGTACACGGTGCAAACGATGATGAGTGTGATGGGGTAGGCGAAGGCGATCGTGTAGGACGCATTGATGTACGAGTTGCAGACCAGCAAATTATCCTCACGGCTTGGGTAATGGTGCATTGCCTTGGGGGGCTGAAGTAGCATCCACACTACATTTATCGCCACCTTGAAATCAGAGCATAAATTCACTTTTCAAATCACATCATAAGCACTTCTCTCCTCAAGGAAACACATTTTTTGCGCAAGCCGGAGCACACTATCACAATATATTCTGCATGCAAATAATGGACCATACACACAAGGATCAGAATATAACGCACTAACAATACATATTTATATTATTATATTACATATTCATATACCCATGCACATATATGAACTACATACCACAAAAGCAAACTGACCCGTCTACAAAGGCGCACTTACAAGCTTTTAAAACGTGATTGCATTTTTTTTTAAAAAATAACCTTAAAAACATTCAAATTACTCTGGTTGCAACATTTGAAGGTACACAATATGTCTATATGTCTTTTAAAAGTAGCAAATGTACTTTTTACAACTTAATGCTAAACACAAAATCTAGCACAGCCGAGCAAAATCCTGGTGATTTTTGATTTATCAATATATCTTAAATCACTAATTTTATTTTTTCAAATAGTTTGCTCCCTGTGAACGACACTATAGCTGTAAAACGAACGCTAGCCTTTTTAACCTTCAGATTCAGTAAAATATATGCCTTCGCAAATGAAACTTCAGGTATATACGCCACTGTTCTGTAACAAAATTTGAATACGGACCCGTTGGACCCTCCACATACGATATTCAATTGAAGTACTGTACAATTGAAATCTCAATACTTCCTTTCCTTTGATATTTCTTGAACGTATATGGAAATAACAAAGTCGAACGATTTCAATTCCTTAAGACGTTAACAATGGACGTTATCAGGATCAGAGTGGAAACATTCCGTTCCGGACGAATGAAAAACTTTGGAGCTGCTTTTCAGGGTAAAATGTAAAACTTTGTATGTTATTGGGTTGTTTTGAGGAATCGATTTATCTCATACATGTGTTGAACCAGCATGGCTACAGCTAAGTAAGTACTCAGCTCTTAAGAGCGTACTGTAACGGACCTCACCCTCGGAATACGCTAACGTAGCCAATAATAAAATTAAAATGGTAAATAGCAACGGAAATACTTTACAATTTGTACGGAAATGCTGATTATAAAAATTGGACGAGACGCAAAACTATTATTTAGTTCAGCTGAACGCTCCTTTTAGAGTTTTTGTAGTAATCAGGTCAGGGAGATCTTTTAAAAACTTGAAGTATGATAATTGTACTGTAATCAAGCCCAGTAGAGGAAAAAAATGAAATTGATATCATTTCTGAAAAATTTTAAATAATAGTTCAACTTTTTCAAGTTTAAAACATGGAATTTGCGTTTTTAAAAGTAGTACAATGGGATAAAACCGTTTTGAAAAAGTGTAATATATAAACTTGACATTTATAAAATGCA
>JAQFZC010003569.1:0-18417 GCA_034695205.1 Dicyrtoma fusca | reverse complement strand
AGTGTTATTTAACAGTTTTGACCGTTTTTAAAAAGTGTTATTTAACAGTTTTGACCGTTTTTAAAAAGTGTTATTTAACAGTTTTGACCGTTTTTAAAAAGTGTTATTTACTAGTTTTGACGTTTTTGAAAAAGTGTTATTTACTAGTTTTGACTCTTTTGAAAAAGTGTTATTTACTAGTTTTGACCGTTTTTAAAAAGTGTTATTTAACAGTTTTGACCGTTTTGAAAAAGTGTTATTTACTAGTTTCGACCGTTTTGAAAAGTACAATTATGGAATTAAACACTTTTGTAAAGTATTCTTTTTATGGTTCCCCAGTTCCGAATAGGTTAAGGAACTTACCCGCAACATTAGGTTTGCCGCATAACCAATGGATAATTTGTTTCATACTGTAAACGACATGTCGAAGATTAAAGAATGCATAGAGCTCATCACATTTGTCAAGTTCTTGTTCTAAACAGTCATGAATTCCGTTTAGCCTCTGACAATTTTGAACTGATTCTGGGCTTGCCCCTTCTTCAAATCGACGAAAGGGACCGTCATCGCTTCTACCTCGAGGTTGCCCGGGATGTGAACTTTAAAATGAAGCATATTGTGTCAATGTCACTCATATTAATTAACAAAAATGCTCTCAAAGTTATTCACTACGAGCCTTTTGATGAAATGTGGCTAACAGATTACATACATTACCTGGAATTACAGTCAGCACTCATTTGATCATCTTTGAGTCTGTAAATTATCCGGGATAGCTGCATAAAATCTGTTTCCATGTATTTATGGAGACAAGCGTTCACGTCTCGAGAGTCGCTTGAGCAACGTAGTGTTGGTGGTACTGAAAAATATTATTATTGCATAGTTGAGGGCACTATTGATTTAATGATTTATTTATTCGATTATTGATTAGCGATTACATTGGCAGGGAAGTACTACCCAGTACTTACACATAAGTAAATACACTGCTTCGTAAATATAAAAAAGGACTGACTTACACACACGTCCATAGGAGGTAACGGGAACACAGACACAGCAGAGGCAGGCAAATACGGAAGTTAATAAGAACAAGCCTGACTCGAAGCCACTATAACAGCACTTGATTTTACCAACAAGCATTGTATTTTATTCACGACTGGGGAGACTTCATTCAAAGTCTCAAAATCGTATTGGAATTGGAGCTATTTCAAAAATGATATGATTTGGAATAAGAACTTCCGATAAATAGTTGAAATTCTCTTGAATGTCGATCCTCCGTATAAATGTGGGTAAATAAACTGCATACTTGGATACAACGTAATTACTTACATTAGACATGAACTATAACATATTTTGAATTATACTTTAATCCAGCTCAGAGTCAGTATTAATCCCGTCTTCCAACTGCCATGCACTTTCACTGTTTCTTTATCTACACGTTCGTCGCCTTTTTATCCTTTTGGTTTTGGCATTTGGTTTGTCTACCGGAAGCGGAAAGCGGAAGTATAGTAGTTCGCTATTAATAAGTAAAGTCATTTGTATTTGTCTATGCCAGTTTAGTGGTTAGAATAGGCAACATGTATGAAATGCAATGATAGTGCACAGGGTAAAATGGGTTCTTATAATTGTATCCGTGCCTTTATCTTTATTACTAGTTAAATAGCCGTAGCCTGGCCTAAACACTCACTGTATGAACGAACATCTTCCACAGACAGAATAAACAAACAAGTATTAAACTTACAACTTCTTGGTATTTTCCCGTGGATTTTAATGCAATGGAAGAACCACAGGAAGGATGACTTGTCTAAACATTTAAGAAGGGAAGCCTATTTAAACTGACTCGCGATTTCATGTTTACTTTAGAAATTGGAAAAAATCAGCAATTTTTGGTGTACTGCATGAACTTTTAAAGAAGTTTCCTGCGAGGGAAACTAAACTGCCAGGAAAGCCTTGTTAGTTGGTAGGAACCTACTTTTGCCATTTCAAAATTAGGCAAAATTGTGACGAAATTATTACCAACTCGAATAAGGCAAGCCCTAGGACAGGATGTACATGCCCACGTACATAACTATTTTTTTTAGTATATGCCTTATGTGGATCGGACCACGCAAAAAGTACCGACAGACTGTGCAAGTGGGTTGAGAGGTTGAGACTGATGAAGATGCTAATGATATGCTTTTTTGCCTTGTGTTTTTGCACATGGCAGCTCCTGTGAACTTGACGCTGCAAAGCGATGCAATTATGGTTTTTGCATTCTTTGGATGTTTATTTTTACTTTTGTCGCTGCGCTGGCAAAGGCCCATTGCCGTCAAATCTACGGTGGTAGCAGAGATTAGATTATAGATTGTTTAAAGATACAGGAATGTATGTATCCGCTGACTTTTGATCTGGCCCGTGTATTGCCAATGAAATGGGTATCTACAAGATTTCTGTTCTATACCATGATTCAAAGTTCTCTGGCAGTAATTAGGTATTTTTACATCGATATTATAGTAATTTTGCTCTTTGGAGAATTCGGTGACCCGAAATAGGATCGCTGGGTATAACTGTGGAATACTTCCTTTTTAAACAGCAATAGTTTTTCGAAGAATAAAGTTTCACCTGGAGCACCTGGAGGACTGGAGAAGATCAAGGTTATTGGGCAATGTATTGGGGCAAGCTAACCTAATTTTTTCCGACTTTATGATTATGAAGGATCAGCAAGGAATGTCTCACGCGCTGCTGATAGAATACATAATTAATATACATATCGTAACGGCTGAACCAAAGAAATCAGCACAAATCTGAACTCTTAGATTGCTTCCTAGCCCACCGAGCAAGTAATTGCGTTTTTTTATATTATTTGTATAATTACTTAACTTACAACCATAAGCTGTTGTTTTGTAACAATGTGGTTTTGTCCCAACACACGAGTTCTGTACATGTATTGGAATTCTGAATACAGATGTATGTCTATATGTAAATGATTAAAAATAAAACAAAAAATGGACTATTCCTATTATCATAATAAAGAGTTTTCATAATCTAGTTAATCAAGCACAACTCTGCATTTAAGTGAAGGAAGGAAAAGGCATGACGAAAAACAATAATAGTAATACTGCAAAGATGTACAAAACGAATGAAATTTTAACGAACATGAATGATATTTGATATAGATTTTGTTGTTGTACATTAATTTTATTCCAGCTACCAGCAAAGAGATTACATAGTTGGAAATATGACTTTTGTTACATAGCATCGAATAAATATCTATAGATATATTAAGGTTAGACTATTGGAGTAAACTCCGGACTTGTTCGTTCGGCAAAAAAACATTCAATACAATGTAAACCTCTAAGCCTTCAACATCTGTATATTTTGTAATAATGATAACCATTCGCTGTAAATTAAAGTTAGCTGGTCTACTAAATCTAAAGTAAAAAGTTGCTTATCCAATGCGTGGTTTAGTTCTTGGGGGAATTGGTGGGATAAATTTGTCATCTTCATCTTCAATTGTGTCTAAGTAAAGGGTTTTATTTCTTGTTTGTGATTTCCAAGCATCTTCATCTACGAACCTGACATTCACTGGGGGAATTATGGCAGCTGCAACGGCACGTTTTTCATTATTTAAAAAATTGAATGTTGTACAAGCATTGTCGGAAGATAGAATTTCTAAGCTGATGCCTTTTTTATTCAGTTTTTTAATGCTTTGCCAATTTTCACGACTCATGGAACTCCCCTGATCGCCACATCCAATAATTAATATATCTAAAATACAAATCAAAAATAATGCTTTATAATTATATTACGAGTGAATCTCACCCACACTCAGATTATAAGAGCAACGAATTACAATAAAAACTAGCACAAGCACATGTTAAATACCTAATTTGGGCTCTAGTGTGAAGAAAAGAGAAAGAGATTCCGAGTTAATGTCGTGTATGTCACGGACTGACCAGGCTAACACAGACTTTGGAAATATTGCCATTGGACCCACGACACGGACTCCATTATTCAGTCGAAAGCCTTGCTGAAACGTTCAAAGAAAAAAAATTCAACGATCAATACAATTATTATTGTAATGCCTAAATGCCACTACCTTTAAGGTGGTAGCCCCTACAAAAATAAATCCTTCTACAGTCAACTGCACTTATGAAAACACATACAATCCGAAAGTATTTAAGTTAATTATGTATTATTAGTTATTAGTTGCTTTAAAAATCATACCGTGCTGTAAGCGTCAATCATAAGCGGAGCCCCCTGTTCAGCGTTGAGTATCGTCACCGTCATTTTCCCATCTCCTTCGTAGCTATAAAAGCGTTTCAAGAGCGGAGAAATACACTTATTCTGTTTTGGGTGCAATAATGATTTAACATTTTGACCCACTTTCGTGTGAATCCCCAGTTTCACAAAGTACCCAGACATACTACAACACGAAGCAGTTTATTTTTTTTTAAAAACAATGTTCAATTTCAAGTTTCAAGTTATTGTGGCACGGTTGACGTTGACGGTACACACGCACCGTCTGTAGCCAATCTATCCGGAACGTTCCCCTTTTAATTTTTCTATTCCAGAACCAACTCCCTGATGCTTGAACGTAATTGAAATGAAGCTTTAATTATATTGCGATTTTAATATTCTTGAGATAACTAAAAAACAGTCGAAAGATGAAAGAAATTACAAGCTCTCGGCTCTCACAGATTCGCTTTTACAAGTTACAAATCGTAGCCGCAAAAACGAGTGGAAGAATAAACGGTTTGAAATTCCTGCGCTTGATCTTTACACTTGGTTCGCATTTTCGCATTGATAATCTTCTTTATGACTTTTCTTTTTCTATAATTAATTTAAATAATTTAATTCTTCGATTCTTTTTTTTTTTTTAATGCTTGTTTTATGTTAAATGTTAATGCTTTTTTTAATTTTTAGAGAAATTCAATTTTAAAATTCGTTTTGTTAGAGTTGAAATTCCATCAAATGTAACCAAAAGAGTATAAACGCTTTATTTTACCCACAAATTCGCATGTGTTAAAAAATGCATACATTGCATATAATTTGAAATCAAAAACTCCATAATTTCAGACTCAGACTGAGAAAACGCCTCATGCCGAATGCCTTATGCAACAAAAAAATAAATGAAAAAAATTATAGGTAAATTGTATTAAGGTATTTAATTAATTAATTAATTGCAACTAACAAAAATTTTAAAAAAAACAAAGAATAATGAGCCGCCCCAATAAGCAATACTATAAACTATAATGGAACAGGGGGCAAATTGCCCCAACGGGGTAAAACGCCCAACGGGGTAAAAATCCTCACAACGGGACAAATAGCCCAGCGGGGCAAAACGCCCCACAGCCGTTGAATAACCCAGCCGGTCCGTTTTGCCCCGCTGGGCATTTTGCCCCGTTGTGGGGCGTTTTGCCCCTTTTTTGGTGCGGTTGGCCCCGTTGGGGTGTTGTGCGCCTGATATAATTATATATAGACTGATTGATCCATATTATTCAATCAATCTGCAAAGGACGCCGAAGGCCGGACGCCGTAAATAGCTCACAACTAACAAGCATATTACAGCTATACTAGAGTTAAATAAGGTTAAACTTTATTATATGGTGCGGTTTGCATAGCTCTAATGTATTACATCGAACAATATATTTAGGATTAGACTTTAAACACAATTAGACGTAATCTAATGTCATAAAAGTCTTGTCATTTTGCACAAATTCATTTACTGCATTGGTATGGTATATAGCTGCGGCTTGAAATATTGTTGGTTCATTTCTTTTTTTAAACCTTTTGTAGTTTGTCTTTAATAAATTTAATAGTTCTGTGTAAGAAATACAGACCTCTCTTATTTTAACAACCTCAATATTAAATAATTTTTAGCTATTTGAATTTTAGACAAGTTTATACAGTTTTTACTTCCTATTCACTCCTCCAAAGCACGTTCTCTCTACTGGAATTGGAATTACGAGTTCCGATGTCATACTTTGACAATTTATAATGTATTAGTGTAGCTTACTAGTTACCCATTTTAACCCGAATCTGTTACTAAGCTTATGCATTATGCTCTGTCACTATATATAATAAGTATAAGGATCTGGGATTTGGAATTTAATTTGTTTCAAATTAATAATAATAAATAATTGTTTAAAATACGATGGACCACCATCATCTTCATTATTGTGATCTGTCACAAACTACTTAAACCAAAAGGGTTTTCGGCAGTTGCACAAGCTAATGCAACCCTGTCCCTATATCTACATACATAATATACTGGTGAAACTGGTGTATGTATTACTATATAGTAATCTGTTGCACTGACAGACCGGTGACCGGTGCATAACTAATAATTAAACGCACTTACTTAATTGCCTCTCTAACTAATTAATGGATACTAACTAGGCCGCAGTAGTTGGTACAGCAAAGAAATAAATACATTTAATAGGAAATTAACGATCTTTATATTATCATCGGGGCTCGGAACAATCTATAATATAATAATATGACTTAGCTCACGCCAGTTGCACAAACTTTCATCCTTAATTTAATTAGCTAGGTACATAATGATTATATCTTCACGGAAGAACTTGAGTATTTAACAAGCAATAATCTAATCCTCCTTCCAAGTCCATCCAATTCCAAACTAACGAGGGAATACAATACAAAATATTACTAAACGTGAGTAAAGTCAGAGTGATGAGTGAATATAAAATATAATGAAGCAAATGAAGAATATATAATGCATATTGCACATATACAGAGTTTGGGTTTTGCATTGCATTAAATGTCTGTCGATCTGTCCATCCATCTGTCTCTTCTTTCTGGTTTTTCTCCTTCCTTTCCTTCAGTATTTATACTGCAGATTTGTTTGACGTTGCTCAAGCTCAAAGCAACTTCCTCCAGCTGCTTCCACACACAAAAAAACATTTTAATCAACTTGTAAGTATAATTAACATATATTTATATATTTGTACAAATGCAAAAATTAGTATTGCCTACGAATAACATACATACAACAAGTTAACTGTAACTTCAACCAGTAAACTGCTGACACTGCACTGGACGTATTGACAGTCAACAGTGCGTGCCGAATGCCGAAGCCGAATGGCCGAATCTGATTTGACAGTATTGACAATAAATTGATTACAAGAATCTAGAGCCTAAAAAGGTTCATACTACATATATATTTTATTTGGAACTAAATAACTAAAAAAAAGTACAACATTAAAGCAGCTGTGAACAAAATTAATTAAGTTATTAAAATAAATATTGAATCTCGGGGAATTGACATCCAGTGAAAAGTGAAGGAATTTGTAAGTATTTCATTTTGAATTAATTTGTATGTATATTGTATATTACAGTACACCAGAAGTCAGAGTCTTCGTGATTAAGTGATTATCATTGCCACCTTGTCAGGGTCATTTGTCAGGTCACAGGACAGTTTTTGTTGTCCACACTTGGTGTGGCAAAGTGCACTATGCATAAAGAATTTGTTAGACGTTCCATTTTTCCCTTGGATCTCATTCATCCCTTGAATTTTTATTATTTTTTTTTGACTACATGATTAAGTATGATCACTGATACTTTAACTGAAGTAAGTCTCTGAAATCTGAATGATTCCAATGATTCTGTATTTCAATTCTATCTATAAGATATAATGATTATATAGGATGCACGCAGAACAGTTAGAATTATTATATAGTTTAATTTCAATTTAAATAACTCTACGACTGAATACAGACACAGACTGACACATCATCATCCATCCATCCATAATCCATTTCATTCTCATCTCATTGATCTCATCTCATCTCGCTTCGCTGTCGCTCTTTTGGACTTTTGGAATGGCAAAAAGCCGATCTTTGCAGCTGATCTGATATTGTACTGTAATAGTGTAAATCCAAACCGTAAAAAGTAAAAATAACCTGTCTATAAAAAGAACGTGAATAGCTTCATACAAAAGGGAACAATAGGGAGGACAGTGAGGAGAGGTACGCTAATTATGAATAATCTATTCATTGTATCATACAAAAATATATTTAATGTTATTTTATTTAGTCAGTATAGGCCATAAGCCTCAGTCACTGTCACAGGCTCACAGGAGCTATATAATATAGCCTATATGTCTATGAATATAGCCTATATTCAGTTGCAAAAAGCTACAAGTGAGTGGAGGAGGATTTAATATATGTAGCAGAGCAGATAAAAAAAATAGAATAGGTGATCTGATCTGAATCTGTTTACCTGATAAACGCAAAATGCCGAAGTCATCTGTCATCTGTATAGTAAGTTTGACTGTAACTATAGTTTGCATTTGTGCTGGCTGACAAACTGAAACTGACATCAACTACATTTAAGTACGTATTTAAGTGAATTGGGAATTTGTAAGTGAAATTCAAAATTATATTATTACAGATTTAGATGTAGATAACATTTTGCTAATCTCTATTCCCCGTCGGCTTCTGTAGTTCTGTATGTATTGCTATGCTATAATACTAATACGGCCGGCTGTCAGAGTTAATCGTAATCATTTTTCAAGTAGGTAAATACATTGTTATCTACGACTAACGACAATAGGTTCATGAATCACAACAACAGCCTCGACAGCAGGCAGACAGCTTGTTTAATTCTAAACGGCGAATTAGAATTATTATTTGTATTAATTATTTATCCGTCGATGTGTCAGTTGACGTTGGCGGTAGTGTCATAGTTTCAGTTGGTAGTTTGTGGTAATCCTTACTAACGTCAGTTTAGTACAGGATTAAAATTACCTATGTAGGTACTATGTTGTATGTAAATTAGTAACTAAGCCATTACAGTTTATCACTTATGACTTATATATTATAGTTTATTAAAATGCGACATTGTTATTACTTTACAGGTTTGGGACTAGTTGGAGGAACGGGAAGCTGACTATAGTTAGATGTGCTAGTGACTGACATTGTGACATGACAGTTCCATAGACTATATACGACTTCTATTTACACCATTCTGCTATTCTGCTTCATTTCTCTTCTAAATTCTGGGTCATCTGTCACTGGATTGAGATTGAGGAAGAGTGAAACGTCGATATATTGGGATTTTGCCAGATCATCTGAGATATAATATAAGACCGGCGTGGACGTGGAGTTGAACTTCTTTGTAGTCTAGTAACTATGTAAAATGGTGCCAAGTCCGTATTATTGGTTATGAAATATCATCAACAGAATCAACGTCAACTAATCACTAATCTATGAGGACGAGCTATCAAATAATATTCATCTGTAGCGTACCTGAACCTGAGCGCGGTCCATTAACACCATCAGTGTCAGTCTGAAGCTTATCATATCATCCACTGTATATCTCATTTAATATTACAACCAGTCAAGCTAACTAGTTGCAAGTTGCAACGACAAGTCAATCTGTCTGTCGTCTTGGTGGCGGTTGGCGGTGCCACTGCCTCTGTTGGTAAGTTGAATTCTGAAATTCCAATTTGATTTGAACTTAATTAGTGTTATTTACCTAAAGCCATATTTATTATTTTTTTTTAATTTCCAATTATTTTAAAAGATCGAAGAATGTGTTTAGTACTTTCGACTCAGCTCACATGTGTCGTTCATTAAAATTGCTGTCTTACTACTTGTCAGAATTAGCTCTTATACTTCTGTGTTAGTGAATTGTAGTACAATTACAATGTATTTTAATCAATTTAAATTTTATTAATTGTAAACTTAAACGTGATGAAACTATTTTAGTTATCGTTTGGTTAATATTAGCGCCGACAATAATAACTATGTTGATTTTTGTCTTATGTTGTTTGTGTTTTTTTAACCCATAGTTTATGGTGAGGTAGTGCAGTTTCTGTTGACCAGTTTCTACAAAGTACCAAGATTTATTGCTGCTCTGGCATTAAGAAAGTTCAGTGTGAACACGGGACCGAGCTGACAGAATTGAACGGGGTGTTCAATTCAATTAGAGATCCAAGGACACTTTTTTGTTAGATACCGCATAAATGAAAAAGCTACTAAGAATGGAGCCAGGTAAAAATATTAAATACTAGTTCGTGTATAAATATTGCATACAGTTTAATAATCATTGAATTGGTGTAGTACCTACTTTGGTATTCCTCAATCTCAAACTCATAAAATGAGTGAAACTTTTCAAATTAAGCTTAATTTACAATCTGTCTGTAATGTATTCCAGCAACTAATCAAGCAC
This sequence comes from Dicyrtoma fusca, assembly GCA_034695205.1. Taxonomy (NCBI): domain Eukaryota; kingdom Metazoa; phylum Arthropoda; class Collembola; order Symphypleona; family Dicyrtomidae; genus Dicyrtoma; species Dicyrtoma fusca. The sequence continues at coordinate 8,271 of JAQFZC010003569.1, read as the reverse complement.
TCAAATATATGAGTCTAGTCACTCTGACGGTTCAAAATGCAGCCTTGGCCCTTTCGATGCGATATTCGAGGACAAGGCCGGGACATATGTTTCTTTCTTCAACAGGTGACAACTCACTAGTTTTATTTTATAAATTGTATTGAGTTCGATTGACGTTCATAATAACCCTCAAAAAAACCTTTACCTAATACATAGGGCATTTTTTGTGATAATTTATACTAATTTTTGGTTTATGCAGGCATGGCTTACACTATTTAATATTATCCAGTGGTGGTTTTGTAAGTATTAAAAAGGAGTATAATAAGCTGAAAATATGAACCAAGCAAAATATAAGCCTTGGATAAATTGAAAATATTAATTTATTAAAATTGAATTTTATACTAAAAGTTGGTAATTCGTTTCATAGATTAATTTGTTCAGTTACCGATTTCGATTAGGAAGACTTCATTAGTTAATTATAGCCGCTGTGAATTCGCAACTAGGCTCAGGTACCTACCTATAATCGCTGGTGGAATTAATTTTGTTTTACAATACTACTATCCTTGGTGTAGGTATTCTATAAATCTAAGGGAGTATAGAAGGCGAATTCTTAGGCAGTTTCGGTGTATCGGTGCTATTTTTAATACGGCGAGTAGCGTACTAAAATTTGAGGTATTTATATTGTTGTTTTTTTTCTTCTTTTCTAGCCGTATTAAATTCGGAGATTGTGAAACTGATAACCTGCCTGTATGTCGTTTACCGGGACGCTGGAAGTCTTTCGCAATGGACTTCGTCCTTAAAAACGATAATCATTGACCAACCCATCGATACCCTCAAAGTTTGCGTGCCTTCTTTCGTCTACGTTGTTCAAAACAATCTCCTGTATGTGGCTGCCTCTCATCTTGATGCTGCTACTTATCAAGTAAGTCACTCATAGCAGACTTGAGACAGCCATTGACAAAATTATATGTAGGTACTAGTAGAGCTGAATTAAATCTACAAATTAAAGTATGGACTATCAGTACTAAACCCACTAAAGTGTGTCTTTTGCTCCTTTCTAACCTCGTAGGTCACGTATCAGTTGAAGATTCTTACTACAGCAGTGTTCAGTGTGATAATTCTTCGGAAAAAATTGATATATACACAATGGGGTGCTCTGCTAATTCTACTCGTGGGTGTGATACTAGTTCAACTTGCTCAATCCGAAGATAAAAATCCCGTCACGACTGAGAATGGTGAGCAAAATCGAGTGCTTGGTTTCACGGCAGCTATTGCTGCTTGCTGTCTGTCTGGCTTCGCTGGAATTTACTTCGAGAAAATCCTTAAAGGGTCCAATATATCTGTCTGGATGCGGAATGTACAACTCTCACTCTGTTCCATCCCCTTTGCATTCATTACGTGTATCTTCAACGACCGAACGGCTCTAGTGGACAAAGGTTATTTTTATGGGTAAGAAGTATTTTCTATTATCATCCCAGAACTTGTGACACACCAATAAAAATTACTGAATGATTCCTTGATTGAGTTGTACTTGTTTCTTGGACAGTTATGACTGGTTTGTGATATATCTCGTTGTCCTGCAAGCTCTCGGTGGACTGTTGGTTGCCATGGTAGTGAAGTACGCGGACAACATCCTTAAGGGCTTCGCAACATCTCTCGCCATTATCCTCTCCTGTGCAGCCTCCATCGTGTTCTTTGACTTTCATCTCACCACGCAATTCTCCTTCGGAACATGTCTCGTCATTGCGTCCATTTTCCTTTATGGATACCAGCCAACAACTCCCGGTAGACCATCACCAATTATTGCTAGGGTCTGATTGTTACTATGCAACTAAAACTAAACCTTTTAGTTGCTCTTCTCTCCTCAGTACTTCCATATATATATTTGTCAAATTGGTCTGCATGGACAAATCATGTGTATTTATATGCTGTAACTTATGAACATTCAATAACTGTATGTTTAATTCCCCTTAGTTGGAATTTTTAAAATAGTACTTTACCTACTTTATCAACCTCAAGTCTTCAAAGCTTCTAACCAATACTTAGAGGGAGGGAGCGGTGGGGGGAAAATACCAAAACTTACGAATTAACTACCTGATATCGATATCTCTTTGATTGCAATTTAACTACGTACGTACAACGGACGGTATTAGCGCAGAGAATAAATAAACTGTCTCACTCAAAAGTTTAGGCATAATAAGGGACGCAATGAAATATTTAAATACCTACTATATAGTCAATACGAAAAGATTGTATTTTTTACTGGGTGAACAACTCAGCTGAAATAGTTGTGATTATTTGCCATTTTTGTACCGTGCGTGTTAAACCTACGAAACTACGTGTGCAACTCGAAGTAGTCTCGTTTTGTAAGAGAATATAATCGGAGATACAGCAACCCTTTTATGAACGCAGATGTGATCCCGATCATGCGATATATAGGTGTAAATGTAAATGAGACTTACAGTTAAGTATGCTTGTGTATGTATTTTCTACTTTGGTGTATGTAAAATGGTAGGTGTGGGTGGCATGAAAGGGACTTTTGTGTTTTATCATTCGTACGACTACTACAAGGCTTATTTATTTATTAAAACTATATCAACTGCAAATATTATTTATTATCAATAATGTTTGGTTTATAACTATATTTTAATCTATAGAATAAAAATAATTAATTGTACAAAAGATGAGTATATATTATTAACAAAACGAGACTTACTTGTATGTATTACTCATGTATTACTTCATCTAAAAGTCAGAGTGGAGGGGGGTGAGGGAAGGAGAAAATAGTCGCTGAAAGATGTGTTTTTTTTTGGAGGAATAATTTATATGCAAATCGAATAATTAGAAAACACAAGTCAAGTTGATTAGAAATTGATTTATTGGGGATGCTCGTCAGTGATTTACGCGTAATTGTTAGTGGTTCGCGTGACTTCGTCCAAAAACTTTTTGATGTGTTCTGAACAAGATCGGACGTTGGATTCAGGTTCCCAGTTATTTGATGTTCTGCAAATGACAAAAAAATGATCAACTTACACAACTGTTCAAACTTTTTTCCTTCCTGTTCCACTTTATGTAATTCTTGATCAACAACTGTCGTATGGATAGAAGTTATTTCGTAAGGAAAAAACTAAACTGGACTTACTCAGGGTAGCCCTCCCATTTGACATAAAACTCCAATTTTTTGCCAGTCTGCTTGATCCCACGAATAGCTTGAACTGGGAACTGTCCCCCGCCTCCAGACGTCTTCGGACGCTTGGAGCTCGTAGGAGCCACAACGGGAGCCTCGTAGCGCTGGGGGGCTTTGACCGCCCTGCGATCTCCTCCACGATCCACTGAGGGTTTCACCTCGCGCTTGGCTGGTTTGGCCGGACGCTTCTTGGCTTTCTTCACGGGCGGCTCCTCCGCGGCAGGAGATTCATCCTCAGGGACATCGTCCGGCACAGGAGTACTACGATCCTCTTCCTTCTTCGTTTTCTTGACGCCGTTCACGACAGCCTTGTTTTTACGTGCAGGAGGCATTATTCTGAAAATGTCAAAAGTTCGTTAATATTTAAATCATGTATTACTGTGCCCCACCCTTAAAACCAGTATCTTACATAACTTTATACAAAATTTAGAGCCAACGCTCGAAGCATTGCATTTTAACAGCTCAACGTAAACAACAGCTGGTAACAATCGAACTATCCATCGTCGCTTCCGCGCATCCAGCAAATAGACGGCCAAAAAAGGTACCGTTCGACAAAGCCCTTTAATAATCGGCAAGCGCCATGTCTAATGATTCACTAGTCAATAACTCACTAGAAAACTGTTGGTACAGGTATACCATATCACTACACTCTTATGATCTCCTGCCTTGAGCTACTAAACAATAAAATTAATGACTAGAAAGCCGAACTGAAATTACACCATTAATATTAAACCTCCTCAATTTGATGAACTCCTTACAATGTAAAAATACTTTGAATACCGCTGATCGTGTAACCTTATAAAATATGACACACTGAAGGATAAACATTCAGTGGTTCGTAAGTTCTGAAAGGAAATACATATGATTTAACTACCGCGGATACTATTGTTATGCAAATTGTAGTTGATTCCCAATATCCGCCTATTTATTAATCATCAGTCAATGGCCAGTTCATAGTGGTAATTCAAATGGCAGCTAAAAATACTTTCGAATAAAAACAAAATGTCGGAATTTTAAAATTGGACATTGTCGCTACTACTAAAGGACGTACGGTACATTGTCGTACATACTAAGTAACAATGCGACTGGCCTGGGCTTTCAAAATGCACAATGACTAAAGCGAGCGCTATCAGTAGTAGTACATCCCGATATAAAATAACATGAAAGTATTTTTACCCATTCCATCACGGCAGCATTCAACATACATAATAATATCATCCCTCCTCACCAAGTACTACCACCGCCCCCTCTGACTTCACCCGTTAACATTACCGATGCCCAAGTTCCTCCTATGCGAAGGAAGCGAGATCAAAGCCGCCGCAAGCATCTCTAAAATCCAATAAACTCATCCTTCATATTTCGAAGAGGCTCCCACTCTGCGCCCATAAAACCTTTGTTACCCATCCAATGGCCCATGTGTATGATAACGATTCAACCAACCTGACTCTTAATCTCAAGAAACCATGCCATGGTCGGTCACAAGAAGAATGACCAAGCAAGTTCCAGCAGATATTGTAGTACAACACTATGCTTTCTAATTCGTCCCAAATATAGAGGCATTTCATACATAAAAGTATTCTCTGGCCTCCATGAAAAAGGACGCCTTCGAAACGGCTTTGTGCTTCTGCTTCGCAACCCAATCCCAAACCACACACATCCAGCTCTCTCCTCAGGCAACCGACCCACTCACGGCTCTTCCAACGGGCTCAATGCAAGGAAGGAACCACCGACCACTTCATAGTACTATGTACATGCTAACAACAACATACTTCGCACTTCCTCCAAATCATAATAAATCTTATTAAAACAGACTATGACAACTCCTTCCCGCCAATTCCAACAACTACCCCAAACAATGCCTCTGAAAAAAACTGACTGACATGACACTACGACCTAAATACGTCATAAACTCAATCCCGGTTTTCCACGACGCCATCATCATCCATGAACATGTAAATGGGAAGATAAGAGCCGAGGGGGCATCTCATCTCAAGTCGCAAGTCCGCACAAGACTTGAAACAATGTCAACCATCCCACAAAATACTACATACAAAGCTTCACTCGCAACTACCGTTCATCGTCAAATCCCGCTTAAACTTTGATGATAAAAATAAGATATGCGTTTTTACCAAAGGATGAAATGAAAGGAAGACGCTCTTGCTCCTACAGGGAGCCTCATCCTCACAGTACTACGGAATGTATGATAAAAACTAAGCGCGGGTCCTCTCCGTAGCCTCAGAAATGAGAGAATTGGTAAAATAAAAAGAAGAGCGGAGTAAGTATGAAGCCGGAGCCGGAGCCGTAACTCAGAAAGTCGGTGAAAATGGGAGAGACAGTGTATATAGACGTATCCACACAAACTTGAGAAAATGTGAAATGACAACTTACCAGTTTGATGAAGTCAACTCGAACTCGGGAGAGATGAATGGAGTAAAACCAAAAGTATCAAAACTACAACTTGAACTTTTGACCTACAAAAACTCAATAACAACAGAAAAATCTTCCGATAATCGTCCAAAGATACCGAACCGATAAAAACCGATAGATAGTCAAGTCACCACAGACTCAAGACAGTGGTTAACGAGGACTCTGTGGGTGAAAAATACGAAAAAGAACAGGCTGACTCGCTCACTCAAGAAGAGTACAAGTGAGAGCTGGAAGGACGAATAGCTTGATGCTTCTTTCTGTGACCACGGCTAGCTCAGGAATGAGAAAGTCGCTGACGGGTGGAGGGAGCTCGCTGGGCTCGCATCGGCGTGTCCTGACGTGCCGAGGCATGCGACGGCCTATCGTTTCGCTTTCGCTCCTTCCCTCGGACGGTGTGTGCGGGCGAGCGACGGATTTTCCACAGTCCACAGCTTCCCATGGGGTATGTACGGCAGTGGACGGCGACGGGCTTCTCTCTGTGCTGGCCACCAACTCCCGCCCAAACTCACAACAGTCACAGCTCCACGGAAGCTCCGGTGGGACGCCAAACGCGGAGCCAATCACCGGGCGCCGTCCCTCCAACTCCAACAATACACCGAGTCCACACTCAACAATCTACGGCCATCTAGCGGCTCCGCCAGCCGTCGCCCCTCCGGACCTCCGCCCCCTCGAACCATCTATCCACCAACGACCGCCCCAACGCCAGTCTAAAGAAGACGAAGCCCAGACCCAACACATGGGGGACTGTCAATTATTATGTGAGTAGCTCTGGTCTGTCTGTCTAAGGCTATAAATATATAATGTATATAAATAAATACATATATTTATTTTAGGAAATATCCCTTCTAGACTAGTTTTTAATTCCTTTTTATTTTTACCTTTTTTATTGTTTAGAATTAGAATTTATAAGGCCGCATTTTTTTTGGATACCTATAGAACATGTGTACACTGTACCAAAGGAACCCTTGGAACCTACGTGGAACCTATTATGAATAATGCGGAATCCATCATCAAGATAGGAAATTACCATGGGGCGGCGGGGCCATGTTGTGCCATGTTAATTTAAAATCTTGATGAGTTTTTACAGACTTCCAGAGATCAGAGACCAGACTACTAGAAATATTTTCTTTTGACATTTTGTTCACACTAGTCTATGATTATTATTATTACTATCATTATTCTGGGTTGTAGTCATTCCAATTAATAGCACAAGAAAATCACAAAATTGTTTAACTAGTCTAAAAAATAGTGCATAAAAACATGATGTTTGCTTGAGTGAGAGTGAGAGATGGTGGGTATGTTTGAATGTAGGTTTCTGCCGTTATTATTTGTAAGTACTAAGCTTTCATGATTTTAGATTTTTCGACTTTGGAAATGCTATTACGTGTAATGTGTCACATGTCACATTTTCCCTGCTTTTGACTTTTGACACTTAAATAGATAATTAATATTGTAAATAATTATGTGTAGGATTAGACATTTTTAGATTTTTTCGGAGTTTTTTATGAGCAATTTTTTGTGTTGTTCTTGTCTATATATTATCTAATTTGAAACTTTGTAATCGTGGGGGGGGGGGGGGAGCAGGATGTCATATGTTAGATTTCGGTTACATGTAATATAGGTTTAGCATGTTTGCTTGCTTTTATCTTTGTATTTATAATCTTAAATATCGTTAGTTAACATCACAGTTTTTGTGTTATATGTTATCTGGCTAATTTAAAATCTTGTTATTATATATTAGGAATTAAGCTGTCTTTGAGGGCATACACATCTTTATTTATTTGCTTTGCTTTTGCTTTGGAACTTTAACATCCTGCTTTTTGCATATCTTGGCTAGTTTAGTATGGTACAGTTCCCTTATGTATGTATCCCTTATTTTATTACGTCGTTTTTTGTCTCCATTAAAATCTAAATACCTATCTCGTTATTGTAGTAGTACTACTACTTACATTGTTGTCATTTCGGGTGACCGTGTCAAAACGTATCGGAAAATTAAGTCTTACATGATACAAAAAATGAAAAAATGTAAGCAACTTAATGTCTAAAAAACTAAACTGTTGAATTGTGGTTTCCTTCTTTCAAAGAGCTTGCACTGAGTGCCAAACCAAAAAATCAAACGATTTTTGATTTTTTTGCGACCAGCCAACGTAATATTTGCAAGGTTCTATAGGCCCGCAGTGTTTTCTACATTCTGTTAGGCGGATGACTTGGCGAAACTGCCTGTGAAAAATCAAAAGTAATAATCATCGAGTGAATAGAACTCATTGAAGGAAGTGTGCATTGAAATCATAGGAATTTGGATGTTCAGTGTGTTGCAGTGAACGGCACAGAACCTGAAGTTGGAAGTGAGCTTCTGCCGATCCGACTGTAAAGACTGCGAACTATAATTATTTCAGAGTTGTGTTGTGTCAGTGCTGATTTTGCCGAGTCATTTTTGATATTTTTGGAAAAATAAAGTGTTTTAAAAATTTAAATCGGTTTTTTGAAATTGCTTGAAATACAATTATGGCATCTCTTTTGTGTGAACCCCCAACTGCAGGTTTCTCCTTCGTAAATGTCAATAGGTAAAAGATCCAAACGTATTATTATGTCAATTATTATGTAGTCCCTCGTTTATATGATCCTTGCTATTATGATACCCTCAGTTTTATGATACGGATTTCTGGTATATGATACCT
>JAQFZC010003568.1:0-18418 GCA_034695205.1 Dicyrtoma fusca | reverse complement strand
GGATTGAAGTAAGGTCTGAGGCTGGAAATTTCCATTCCAGTCTGCAGTCCTAACCGCTCACCCAAGCACGCCTGCTTACATCTAAATATGTATATGTGGGTGTATGCAAAGTTAACTCAAGGGCTCTGACTAGTCCAACAAAATAAGTAATAAGCAGGCTCTCTGAAAAACATATCTAAACTTCTAAATAATACCAGCAGAATAATAATGCAACCTTCTTGAATGAACGTATTTTGTAAATGAATACGAATCGAACGAACTATTTGTGTTACTTGAATAATTTAATTTAATCAGAGATGGGTAGCCAATGGCCACGGTGGCCATGAGCCATGAGTTGGGCAGACGTGGTAGCAGACACCATACCGGACCAATTCTACTCCTGTCCTGAGGTAGACATAGAAATCCTGGTAGACACCACACGGTACGTTTGCCGAGTTAGAAATGCCGACACGACTGCATGCCATCCCTAATGGCGCAAAATCTGGTGTGTTTCAGTATGCGCATATACGTTAGGTATTACGTATTCTACACTATCAGCGATTACCCACGTCTAATTAGGTAGATACATCACTACTTATTATATGGATGGGATATTGAAACTAATTTTGTAGGAACCCCGTCGTTGTTCTGCCGAACTTCGCCAATAACCAAAAAAACAACGTTATTTATAGATTTCCCCAACCCAAACCAAAGGAAACGAAATAAAAATATCCACTAAATCATTTCTATTGCCTTCTCCCCAAACATACACAAAAATCGTCAGTAAAGAGTACAGAAAGAGACGAGTGAAATCTTCAGATCATTTCTGTACAAGTCCAAATCTTATTACAGCCATTACTGTTCCACGTCTCATCAACTCTGAATGCGCACACGTACCGTACCTTCAGGAAATACCTCAAATACATAGAACACTACTATCCTCTAATTCTGATCCCTAGACTCCATTCCCAAACCTGCAACTTCAAATCAAATCCAACCAACCAAAAAGTAACCAAACGAAACAACAGAGATACATTTTCATTTTTCTATTTTATTTTTTGCCCCGCAACGTATATCGAGAATGACGAAGAGACCTTCCAAATCTATTGGGTTATATAGTTTGTACATCAAAGTCACTCAATATTCCTGAATCCAGTAAAATACACGTTAGGTACATACCTACGGAAGTACCTAAGGCTCGATTCTTGGTTTCATATCAACAGTATTAACCTTGTTTTGCTGCACTAAAACTGAGCACAGCAACTTCTTTATCGCATCATGCAGTTGCCATTGCCATTGTCATTTATTTGCTCAGCACTACGAGGTAACGAGAGCAAGAACGGCGATGACGGTTAAAATAATTATTATTACAAAAAAAACAACCCGTTTCATTACTTGAAATTCCTTATTTATTTACCTAAGTATATTATCTGTACTCATACTGAGAGTCATTGGCATGCAAACTTTTCCTAAAATAGAACTGAACTACCTTGTCACGCAGTTAATGCTAGTGTTGGTAGTTAAAGTAGGTGGGTAACTCGGTAAACATCAACTATTTTGTCTGCGCAACTTTTCCACAGAAAAAAAGTGCATAGTATGACTTGGTATGCACGAGAGAGGTAAAATAAAAAAGAACGGGCAGGAAAGTAATTATACTGTATATAACTATCGGATCTGATCCACTTGCTGAACTAGCAAATTACTATACAAGAAACCAGAAGAAAAATAAAAGTGAGGCATAATGGAAGTCCCAAAGGCGGAGGCTATTTTAGGCTGGATGTAACCATTATCTATCGCCCATGCTCCGCATACCGATACGATCCCCATTAGCTTGTTAAATTAGTAATCGAAAACGACCGAAGGCTAAATATACCGGGGCTGTAGTAGTGTAGAATGTAGAACATAAAATCTATCGTGCGATTACAGCCACTAGAAGATACGGCTACAGCTTTGTAAAGATATCAATGGCATGCAAAAATCCCATCTGAACTTGAGATTTGCCTACCCTGAAGTGATGGCACATGAATATTTTAATGTGCACAGGCCACATATGGCTTTGCAATCTCCAGTAAAATCATTAATTACGATGAAATAAAATATTAAATACAGCCTTGAACAGCATACTATCGCTCTTTAGAGCATCATAGTCTCCAGTAAAATATAAAATATTCATTCTAATTACACGTAATAAATATCTTTTCACAAGACTTCATTCAAAATGCAATGACAAATCACACAATTTTGTTGTTGTAATATTTCAAAACGTCTCTGCTCCCTGCGTCAAAATGAAATCACGTTAACTACCTTCGGCCTCAGAATGTTAATCAGTGTCGCATAATTAATTATATGCATTTCCAAACACACTAACTTTTATATTTCTCAATATTTCAATAATTAATGCACTCATATAGTAAACTACATAAAAGTAAATTAATTTCAAAGTTATTAGCTGGTCGGAGCAGAGTTAAAGGAATGAAAATTTTTCCATAAATGTTGCCAAACAAAAACGTCAGGACAAAAATTATTAAATTGGATATAGGAAATTTTAAAATAATGAATCACCTCGAGCTGTTATTTCTATTCCTGAAACAATTCATGTAGACCACGAAATCAGGGACTGACGATGATTTATATTTCGCACACTTATCAATAACCATTTCCGTAGTTTCAATTAAACGAGGATTACGTGTATATATGGTGAGGATGCAATACGTGCGCGTTTACACATACGGATTTAATATTATTACTTCCTCCGAAATCACCGTCACTGGTAACTAAAAGGCAATTTATTACCGAAATGCAAACTGTGACACTCCCTGTACACACTGCAAATGTCAACACAGGCTGACTAACAAGCTCCCAAAATTAAAAGCTATGGGACAGGTAAGATTTTCACTAATTTAATTAAATGGCCCAGTACTGACTGTGCTGCTAGTACCTACACTGCAGTACAAGCTTGAGACCGCACTACTGAACTTTTCATCGCAGCAAAGAACACTCAAATAGCGTGAGAGAGAGAGAGAGAGAAACAGGCAGTCGAGCTGACTTCACACTATGTTGTACTTTTTACGACTTAGCAGACTAAAACTAACACATCTATATAGTTCACTCTTGCTCTGCTCTGCTGATGCTTTTGCCCTCAGTGCTGAGCACGTAATATATACAATCCAATCCCAAGCAAATCCAATGGTTTCCACTCGCGTATATCCATTACATCATACAGTCACTACAGTTTTGAAAACTACGAGAACGAAAGAACAACAGAACAGAACAGAAGCTCGATCAAAAACATAAACTGGGCGAAGATAGGGCGAGAACTCGTACAGAGTTTCTGGCAAAACTGACGAGGAGTGCAAACAACAGAAGAGACACCGACCTAACTCAATTTATTCTACCGTGTGGTGGCGTAATGCCCGAAATCCGGGAGGAGAAAAAAAAATCCCTGTTCCCTTCGAACATATGATCACATGATGATGGTCACAATAGAGAAACTTTACCAAACCAATCTGCTACTAGCTACGATCTCCATCCCATCCCAACTGATACACAAGTAAACAGAGTCAGGAGGAAAGAGATGCACTGCAGGGGATGACAATGAGCCATGCTGAGTAGTCTCTCGTATTTCTCTCCCACGGTAAGCCAAAATTAAAAGGCAGGCACACCATCGACGGCAAAGTACAAGCGATACGCACTACAATATATAGTATCTGCACTCACAACTTGGTCCAGTGTCAGCTTTATTCACGGTCTAAACAATGAATGAGCAGACACACGATCCACGATCGCAAACACAGACAAATAAAATAGACCTGAATCAAATCAACGAAGCGTATTGTGTTTCGTTTGTTTCCCTATCAAAATCTTCTCAAAGAAGTCAAATGCTCTAAACTCAAAATGCCAAAGCCATTCATTCAACACCAAATAGTTCACCTACGGACGATCAAGTCAGACCAAACCAAACGAAACTACACTAACTCGCCTCTAATCCCAAAAAAGGCCAAATAGATAAGAACAATGAATGTGCTAATGCAAAAAGAAAATGACGCAAGGGCCTCTGATGTTAGTTTTGTAGGTTGGCCACTGTTAGCCGCTTGCCGTTCGTCTGCCGTTTGCCATCGTTTCATACTATAAAGTTACCAAGGTTTTAAACCTTATTAACATTGTCGTTAATACTAACACTCAGACACGTGTGTTACATACAATTCGCAGGTACGCATCATACAGACTAGACTCGCACAAAGCGTGGGCTTCCACGCCCAAGTTGAAATAAATAATATAGGTAATTTCAATACTTGCACTATTATCATTACTACTATTCGCAGTGCCAGTCTCGGGTCAGTTAAACAACTAAAACACTAAAATTTACTAACCACTAAATGTCGCTATGCATCCACTTACAAGTCCGTTTACAAAATGATACAGCTCATTCACCAACTATAAAGATAGAGATAAAAGAAAAAAGAATCCTGACAAAGAGTCACACTGCAAAAGCCGCTGCAGGCTCAGTAGATCAAAATTTGAATTCGAGTACGAATACAAATTCACGATGTGATGTTCTATCTTGGTTCATCACACGCTGATCCAATGTACTCAAACAAAACATGCAGTCAAACCATTTTTTTTCCTTCTTTACATCACCCTGAACGTTTCAGTGTGTGTATGTGTGTGGTAAAGGCCTTAACCAAAGGTAAAGCTCAGCGATATCCATCCCAGTAATTACTACAATTACTCTTTGGGGTACGCATTCAAATGGATAACGTCCGTAAGTTTCAAGCAACTAAAATAATTGTATTATTGAACCACAAGCGGTTAATTGTTACTTCCAAAATCAATCTCAAATGGAATCAAATGAAAGTACCACTGCGGACTGACAGTCACATCCCAGCTAATCTTTTTTTTTTACAAATGATCAAAACAAACACAGCGGTAATTTAATTTATGGGGGAAATGACTCACGAAACCTCATGTCCACAAAAGATAAAATGCAAAAATATAAAAGATAGAATTTTAAAATCAAAGGCCATCATTACTCAATTGCCGGTTCGTGCTAGTGCTTACAAAATTTTAAAGAAATGGGAAGTAGGGAGCAGACAATAATTTATCTGCGTTTACAAAAGTACAGACTCCTTTCTATTGAAGGTGCATACTACTACTGATAACAAAAATATTTAGGTACGGTATACACATGGAATATAAATAGGTACGTTGGTAATATCAAATCATAACAAAGTTTGATCTCACAAACAACATTTAGTTTTGTACCACTGTGAGCATATTCTATATAGGTAGGTATACAATGGGTGGGAACCAAAACGTTTTAATAGACTCTGTCTTTGTCATAACAGAGTACACAAGACCAATTTAATCCTCGACTAGATCCCATTAGCTCTAAAATCGAAGTTTCTTAAAACTCTTCAGATAATTACTACGAAAGATATAAAGTGAGTACCAAGGTACCTACCTAATCTCTGGAGACGTCAGCGCAACGTAAGGATTTTAACTTGGAGAGTTGGTGAATTCCTAATCTTTACCACATTATACATTATAGACAGGGATAAGGATATTTCTCTCACGCCAAAAGTACCTACTTATATACACAATTCCCATTTGCAATTTTGGGTCGTAGAAAAAAGTTTACCACAGATAATAATAAAGACGAAAAACTCAAGCTAGAAACTCAAAGGTAACCTCCAAACCCGCTCATACTTACTTGAATGCCAAAATCATTATTACAGAGCACACACTGCAAATGTTCTGTTGCGCCTACTGAAGAGACGAAAGATCGCGAGATTGGGAAGATATTATCGATCCTGCTGATCTCTTATTGTGAATCTGAGGGTTGACTTGAGGACATCACATCATCCTGCTCCTTAATTTCCAGTCTGCAGTCTACACTTATACTTGTACTTCCCATTCCAATTTCAAATACGTAGCCTTACATTGCCGCTGTCACTTCTCAAGACTGGGTCTACTAACTCAACTCATAGGAAGACCGTACTTGCCTATTGCATATGGTCCCTACGTATGTATCAGGCAATGTAATTACTTATACATTTATACCCTGCAGAGAAATTACTTTGTACTTCGTAGTCTGTTCGGAGTTCGGGTCGGACTTGCACGAACGCAACCTACCTGCCTCTTTTTTCAGCACGGATTTTTCCTATTCATAAAAATACAACTGTAGGTAAGTACGAGAGTGCAACTTGTATAGAAAAAAATTAATGTCATCATATTTCCATCCAATTTCCTCCTCAAATTCCTTATCACGTTCCCCATATACTGGTAACGGCCTGGGTCTGATGCTGGCACTTACGATGCATAGGTAATTATAGGACTTGCTGTATCTGCAGGTAGGTATACCTACATAACTACACAATAAAGATACACAGTATAGGATTCTGTTCAGTCCTGCGCCCAGTCCAAAATATAATGAATTAAGCTAACTGAGGGCCGGGTATTGTATCTATAGCATAGGTATTCCACATTCTGAAATTCTCTTCTCTGACCGATCATAAAAAATAGCTACGACGCACCGATCTATTATGCGTCGCAAGTATGTGCATGACATACAATAATACAATTATTATATGCTGAATAAATACATACATACCTGCAGTGTTACTCTAAAAAAATAATAAAAATGAAAAATGTCGCTTTCGGTTGCCAGTGGGCATTTTAACCATCTTATTCCATTAGTAGCCAAACTCTCTCGGGTCCAATGCAATCCTACATGCGGCTCGATTCGAATTTATACCCCCGCCACAACTCATGAAGAGCAAAAAAGCAAAAAACGAATTTTATTCATTTTCTTGAGCAATTTATAGGTGGGAATATTTCTTTCTATTACGACTGCCATGCGGAGCCACAGCCATACATTGCACGGCACGTTTGAGCAATGCAACGTCATGCACTAGGAATTTGAATTCGAACTGAGTGCCCAGTTGAATTGAATTAGAAAAGCGAACATCTTACTTGCCTACCTGAGACCAACTCGAATCGTTCTACTGTGATTTTGAAATGTGAAGCTAGCATGGCATGGAATGGCATCATGGCGTTATCAAAAATTGCAAATGGCACATCTCAATTTAATATTTTGTATTGATGCCCACAAAAAAGTTTCATTTCTTTCCTCCTCGTCGTCGTCCTCGCTGATTCCTATTCTTCCTCCCTAACGACTTTATTAAGCTCTGAAGCATGCATGAATTGAAAATTGAAAGAATTAGAATTCTCTTGTGAATTACTTTGCATTATTCCCACTTTACACAGAATCAGAATAATCTACGTACCTATCTATAATAATGTAGCTCACGCTAGTATACATACATATACCATCCCAATAATTTTTAAAAGAACTTTTAATAAATTCGATTACAGATGGAACACTGTAAAAATCCTATAAAGTACCTACGAACTAACTAGTAAGCTATAATCGAAGTTTCGAAGTTCTTCCTAATGCCATAGACACGTATACCTTCCTATCCTATACCTTTTGCAAATAATCTGAATCCTCTCTGTCGTTCTCGCTTTGACTTTTCATTCTCATCCTGCAGATATCTTAGTTTCCAATTAAGACACGTCATGATTGTCGTATCTCCTGATTTATTTCCAAAGATAACTTCCAACCATCAATTGCTATTTTACAATTTCCATCTTGTTCGAGCTAGAAACCTGCTTCATCACTCAATTAAGATGCACGAGCTTACAAAGAAAGAATCTTCCTACCACGTCCAACGACTGCTACGGATATACCCTGGCTACGCTACGCAGCATGAAGTAGTCAAGAACATATTTTATAGTAGGTACACATAGACCAGTCAAACCATCACTAGACTCTACGGTCCTTTCTTGTCATGTCGTTTATACAAATTGTATGAATCACAGGAGTCCAAATTACCCCTTCAATGGCCAACTTGGTGTACCTTGACTGAATACAAATTTGAATTAACTTTACGCTTTACAAGATAAAATGTCTACTTAGAAAGAAAGAATAAAGAGAATTTATATAATTATGCATTCATACGGGACTAATAATACTACTGCTCCGTCCCAATTTGTATACCTAATTCATAAAATCCGGAATGGAATTATTCAAGATAGATATATATAAACAGGTATTATGATATTATGATTGTAATTATATATTTCAACATTCCTCATTTGAACTTCTTCTTTATTGTCCACCGGGAAGCACAAAAGGAAACGTCAGACTGCGGTCGATGACAATATTAATGATAAAGATTTTACGTTTATTTTCAAGGAGGGATTAGGTAGCTCTATACAATTTAGGATTTTTGGTGTATCTATCACTCCTTACTGAGATTTTGTATCCAAATCTATTCCATTTTATTTTATCATCATCCTTATCACATCCAAAATTCAATTCCGATTCCAAAGTGCCTACTTGCCTACCTACTCCGTTTTATAGGAGCAAAGGCATAGAAAGTTAAATGAGGGCAGAAACCCCAAAGTACCTTGGTAAGGTAGCTTCCTTTTCGACGGACAAAAGAAAGAACGTGCAAACGGATCTACATAAAGGATATGATATCGTCTAAAATACTGCAAGGGGCTTCACTATCACATCACCATTGCTATTGCTATAACTTTTAAACATGTTATCTGATTTAGTAGCTTCCATATCCACTTTCCTGTCTACCACAATAAAGAGGACTGTGAACATAAAACAGCAAGGAGGCTGGGGCACTGATACTTTGGGCTAAATGTGACTTGTACTGGGAGCTGGGAGCTCATATGGATAGAGAGGTACATTGGTAGGTAGATGCCCGCTATAAAATCAATGGAGCATGCAGATACGAGTATATTAGTATGCATATTATTTGAGATCCCAACAAAATGCTCAAAATAACTCGTGTATATACATAGTAAGTAAGTGATGCTTTGTGACCAGAAACGTGAATGTGTTGTTAATATGGGCACAGCATGGAAGACGAACATACACACACACACACGCACAACAAGAGGATCTCAACTTACATTTCTAGATATTGAAAACCACGGTAGACAGGCTTCTTGAAAATAAACATGACACCGTCCACTCGCTCCATTATCACTATCAACTTTTTTCTCTGGCTCTTCTGTCTCACTTACACACAACAAACACTGGACTGGAACAGGAACAACACCACAATGTTATTTTTTTGTCTTATCTTTACTCTTTCCGCCGCATACACTCAGACATGTAGGTACTATATTTATAAACTGTACTCTATATCTCCAGCTATGTATACTTACATAGGAATGTTATGTCATTTTAATGTTATGGTAATTCCGATGGGGTAGTAAGTACGGAGTACAGCTACGAAAATAACTCAATTAAATGTCCGTTTCCTCCATACAGATTACGATGACTCTACAGAATTGTCAGCTTTCAACTTTTCTTGTCCGTTTTCTTTTGACTTTTTTCAGACGCAGAGCACATTATACTTTACATACTCAAAATTAGGTCGATGTGTCGTGGATGTGATTGAGTAGATTCCTAGTGGATTTTATAATATCAAAAGAATAAATAAGCAACTACATACAGTGTAGTGTAATATCGATTCTGATTTCTGAACGTTTTCAATTCTGCCTTTTTGCGAATTGAAGATGGACTCTTATTAAATCGCTAAGACTTTAAAGGATGATTGATTCTACTCTTACAAAACTGAATGGGAAAAATGTATATTATATACCCACACCTGTATCTATAGATACAGTTATATTCTATAAGTATATACTTCGTAAATCACAAGAACTTGGGCATGTTCAATTTTGCAGTACTTTGTTTATATTCTTTCGTCTGCGTACGTGTTAGTGTGGAAGATGCAATCTTGTAAAATCACTTTTTTTTTGAACCGCCGACTTTACGGGCTCAAATCAAATCCTAAACCAAGTATCCACGGTAAAGGAGCAGATGAACGGTAATGGATTAGTTAGAGCTTCGTGTGGGCGTACACCGTAATTCCATGTCAAATAAAATTCTCTTCCTGTTTCTCTTTTTTTTCCTCGTGCGTTTCGTGTTCTCTTCTGCTACTCTGTGTTCCGTAAGGGACAATTTGATTTCTCATTACACTACCAACTGTCCCCGTCAATATGTAGTAGTTCTGTACTTTTTACCTCGTAAAACAAATGATCCAATCAGATCAAATCTCTAAGTGCAGACTAATATGTTCCTTTTTAAAGTCTACAGCTAGATAGACTACTGATGTACATCGATTATGCAATTCTGCTCATATCACACAAAATTGTAACATTAACACATACAGGAAACGCGGAGAACCGGTATTCTAAGCAATTACTACATACAATTAGTTCTGATCAATTAGTAATCTCATGCAAAAATCGATCGGAAAGAAATTACAACTGCAATACAAAAATAACACCGTCCGACAAGATCTACATAGACAATATATAATAACTATTCTTATGTACACAGGAAACTACAGCTAAGTATCTGCTCAAATCCCCCCACTCTTCTCAAAACTGATAACTGAGTAGATTATAGGATGTGACACAGACACATGGGGACCATAATGTCATTGCCTGCCCTTTTACAACGACACTAAAGAACACAACCCACCCGTATAAACAAAAACAACACAGAACCAAACATAATTTGGCTTGATGATGTCACTCCGTGTAAAATGGAGCAAGAGGGTGGCATTGGCATGGCATGCCGTTTCAAAGTTTTCGAGTCAAGAGCTGATGCTTATTGTACTTGTGCTGGTAAATTATGAACTGGAACTGAAATTTTCTCTGTTGTCGACACATCAAGTTATGGGGACCACGTCACAGATTTACTAGAGTACAGGATTTATTTATACGTCCACCGTAGATAAGATATACCTATACTTAGGTACGTATACTTACTACGAATGTAACTCAAATTCTCACGCCTCTTCACAATAATTTTCGTATGAGAAGAACACAAGAAAAAATACGCGTTTGAGTTTGCACGAACCGAGAATAGAGACGCATGACGTTACCTCTAGACACAATCAACAAAGATTTTAAGTATTATACAGCTAAGTTGGTAGGAGGTAGTAATAATTATCATTAGTCAGACTCGGGGCATACAAACTCCGAATTCACATCTTCGGTAGTTTACAATATAGTATAGTGTACTCAAAGTTGGAATGTGTAACCAAGACTTGTGATTATATTCTATATACTATAATGACGATATCACTTAAAGAATAATTAACTTTGGCTCTTATCGCTTCTACTACAAGATGACAAATACAAATGTTAGTAGATACAGCAAGAAACGTTGAATAAAGTCAACAATTCCTCGTAATACTACAATCTAATACATACACAACTACACTTCCACGACTACTTGCTCTCTTATTGTTGAATTATCAGCTGAAGAAACTGTAATACTGTGATAACTGATGAAAATGTGATGAATAAGTAACTCACTGATAATACAACTGAGTCGGCCCTTTTCGAAGCTACAACGCTGAAGACGAATGAATTATTTGTGTATGTAATCACCTAATTGTTCTGTACGATGAAAAATTTGAAAATTTGCCAGAGTTCACGTTTGAGTCAGAGGAACACATTTGTATACACAAGGTATATATAGAGAGAGTTAGGTACTTTAGGTACGCTCCCGAACAACACTTGAATTGAATTCAACATTCAGAATGTCATGTAGTAAGCCCAATGGTGAATGTAGAACAGAAACAGAAGCACGAGGAGGATCCAGAGACTCGAGAGAATACCAAAAAAACAAGAATATACAGATGTAGATGATATAAATATATCACGTTTATCCCTTTTGGAAGTCGTTCCAAAAGTCAAAGTCAAAGAATCTTCAAATCAAGGTCCAGCTAAGGAGACCGGGCGAGAGAGTCAAGAAGACTTTTCTCCCAACGTCTACTTGAGCTACACACTACCAGCAGCACTCTAGCTCTCTACAACGGGTAGTGAATTTCTTTTTATCCGTCCGCTGTCAGCATTTAAATTTAAAAATTACGCTTCTCTCCATGCCGTCTTTTATATCCATCTGCACTACAATGCAGCGTAATGTGATGTAATGTAATGCAAGCAATGCATTCTTTAGTTCAGTTTATGTTTATATATAACATATCGCGATGATCACCAACTCAACCAGTTTACGGACACAACTTTAACTTGATAGAAGAATTTATAATAAAATCTACGGGAATTTCAGTGTGACTGCAAAAATGTTTCTGTGAGGGGAAAGGAGATTTTGTAAAGTATGTGTATATATGTATAATTTATATACGTTGAGTCAAAACGGAGGTAGGTATCCTTATTCTTTACTGTGGACAGATCTTCGTAAATCGTGAGATTCAATGGTTTTGAAGGAGTCGTTTATTATGTAACAAGACAGAGTGCATGAGCCCAACAGAGAACTGAATTCAAAGACTCTTGAATTCTGGCGTTTCTGTTTCGAAGTTTCGAAGAGCTTCCCCTGAGCACAGCACACAGAGTGACAGTCTGTGAGCAACTGCCTCCGTCCTTCGACCAACAGACCGGACCGAAATGCACTCTCCTCGTCCTAGTCGTCTTTCCCCATCTTGTCCGTCCGTTCCAACACACAAGATACAACTCGACACGCTACTTCTCTTTTTCCGCATCCTCCACACTCATTCACTCACAATACCTCGAGCGAATGCATCCTCATCCTCGTCCCTTACATAATCCCAACAGGACAGCAGAGTAACAACTACAATATGTTCCCAATACGCACAAAACTTTCTACACCTATCTCAAATCTCTTCCTATCTTCTCCAGCCGTTTTTTCCCATTCATACACGCACTTGCACTGCATTCAGATTTCGATCCCACAATCTACATTCATCCACTTATTACTTATCGGAAATCAGTCTCTCTGTCTCTCTCTTTCTCTCTCTCTGGTGTATTACACTGCCACTAATACTAATAATTCCACCCAGAGACTACGGAAGCGGCATAGGTACATGCGTTTCTGTACTCTGTATTCTGTCTTCGTGATCTTCCCCCAAAAAAACGTATGTAAAAGTACCAACATTTATAACTTAATATTATAAATATGTAGGTACCTATACAAGTATAGAAACAAAAACTATTCGTACTCAATATTCACTCCCTTCACAGAAATAGAAATACTCTGACAGGACAGACGAGTTGAGGAGAACCCTAATAATTTCTACTCAAGTCCTACAGATAGTTGTGGTACTATCCGTAACTACACACTTCCTCAAAACTAGCCACAAAAAAGCAGGCCAGCACGCATTTGATTTCCTGCTTAAATCATTGGAACGACGAAAGGATACCCCGAAAAAAAAAACAGAAAAAAAAATCCAGACAAAATGTGTATGTATTCAATATGGAAATAAATGTGCATATCAGCATGCGATAGCACATAATAAAGTAAAAATATAATAAATTCATATCTCTTGTCCAAATTCAGCAGGAGTTCCCAATTCTAGATCAAAATTCTTGCGCTCCCCGTTCGTCCATTGTTTTGAATTTTTTTGCCTTGTCAATGAAACTGAACTACTGATCCCAGCTAGCCGGGCACAATCAGAAGGAAACCAGAGCTTAACCAAATGAAATAATTACGTTGACTGCCTAATAATACAAAGACTAGAAGAGTAAGTTCAAGTACTGGCTTGTCACTGTACACTTACAATTAGATGAACACTTTTAAAGATAATTTTAATTAGCAGAAAGATAAATTTATAAATAGTTCTCACGAAATGTTTATGTATGCTATCTTTTTGACTTACATAATATAGTATTATATTATTATTATTGATATCTGTAGTTAGTAGTACTACAATAAAAACTAATATTTATTATTATTACTGCTTTTAGCTTACACATGGCACAGATCGACGGTCCCCGGATCAAAATACCTTCCAACCCGACGTGACCTACCCAAATCTAGACTTTTAGATTTCATGTGAAACAAATTTGGTAGTTGTGTACACTGTGTCGAATTTAAATGATTCAATTAAAAATACATACTTTTTTGCACAATAACTTTTCCTTTGGAACTTTCTTGAAACTACATATCAATGTAACAATAATTCTTGAATGCTGGAATCAATTTGATTGACACGCTGGGTCGAAAACTCTAATCAGGAAACATCAACGATATCGATTTTATTTTTGATTTCAAAACGCGCTTACTGAAGAACGAGACAATAACATGAAATCTTTAAACTGGAACAGTGATGACGATGACGAAATATAGGAATGCCATACAATAATTTTAATTAGAAATCGTGATTACTTTCCTCCTTAAGTTCGGAAATTCCCGTTTTATTTCTCCCTAGTACGATGTATGATTTTTAAATACACAAAACATAGTTTAGTCTAGGCAAATCTAAATGAAAAGTGCGCGTATACAATAGGTCTAATTAGTGTTGAAGTTGCTAAACCAATATTTGTAGCATGAACCTACATACCTACCTACTTACACGTGATGTAGAGTACACACAATGTAGAGAATTGAGAGCACTCGAAAAGTTTAAACCGCAAAAACCATTTGCGATTAGTTTAATAAAAATGGAAAATGTGCAAAAAAGTGTCGCAAAATCTATTAAGTAGGTAGCAAGGCCAATAGTTAGAACATAGTAAGAGTAAGGTTAGCATTAAATACATATTTTTTGTCAACGAACAGAACAAAACAAAATTAAATCATTTTTAACTTATAAACGGAAAATGATCACTGTAGTCCAATTTATTATTCATTTTATTACTAGCACTTCAGCAGCATACAATTTCAATGTAAAAATAGACAAATTAATAATGTAGGTATGTACCTTCTGGAGATTCTTTTCTACGAGTTAGAACCATGAACCTTGGAGCAAACTCGAAACCATAAACTAAAATTTACAAGCTCGAATCACGTTCTCGAAGCTATATGACAAGGTGTACTCAGAAGTCTACAAGCTGGAATCCTAAACTAGAATACCTAAACCGAATTTTGAAACTAAAAAACGATTAGGTATACATATGTCATGTTCTTATAGAATGAAGTAACTGTTTGACTATCTTTTTAGCATTATTCACCCACAATCGATATCGATATTCAATAATGGGCTTGCAAAAATAATTCATGTCGCAACCCTTGCATGGAATGGAATACACAATGAAATCTCCCTGTAACGACACCTCTAGTATGGTTTAAGACGTTATAGGGATAATACCGTTGTAAAGCATGTCACTATAGAGATTCTACGACACTTGAACTGTCATTAAAAACCGAAAACCCCAGTACAAAATACAGGACATATTAATAATAAGTTTAAGACTTCCCCCATCGTGAGTCAAAGTAGTGAATTGTAGCAGTTGCCTATTGGTATTTTTCTGTTACAAGTCAGAGCGTTAACAATCACTTTTTATGACCTTACAGAACTTGTTCTGAGCTTTCGAAAAATCTTCAACTTCTAATGGTTGATGGTCAGTTGCTAATTTTGGAAGTTACAGGGCCAGAATTAAATTGTGCGATTTATCCGTCTATCCTAAAACACTAATAAACGTACTTAAAGAAGTTTATCCGTGTCACCTACATGAAGTCCTTTGGACTATGTATTCCTATCTGTAGATCCGCAGCCTGTTGACTAGTGAAGTTCATTAATTGGCATATAAATCTACGACCCAGTTGGTAAAAATAACCGGCACCCTCAATATTCTTGTAAAAACCTTCAATCCCTTCTTACAAAGTGCCGTAAAGCCTCCGAACATACGTATATGCCCTGCACTAATTGAATCCGAGGATGTTAGTATACTATTAGAATAGTGTTATGTTATTAGATCGGGGTTACGTAAGTAAATAAATGTGGACTTTGCATAAACACAAAAATGCCTGATTTGATTGAAAATTCAAGGATTTATTAAGGAAGTTAAATATTTTACAAAAGTTATTATACAACTTTTGCCATCACCATTTTCACCATGTTCATGCAATTCGTCACTTTACACATTAATTTCATCTGTAACTACTACAGGCTGCACTGCACACTGCTACCCGCTGTACATCTGGACTTCCGGAGTAAACTGTTACAGAGGCACGGGCACAGAATTACAACGGGCATCTTAAGAAAAACTTGTATGTACGCCTCAAATGCTTTACTGCATATCCCACCATCAACTATCACTAACAATACGACAAAAATAAAAGTTGGCACAGTTAATTAGCTAATAAGTATTGAAGTTGCTCGCTCAAAAATATTCTGTTTACTTAAAGTGCAGTATAGCACATCTAATTTTAGGCTAGCACCACAGAGGGCAAGTTTCTGTAATAATATCCGTTGCATTTCCACGAACTAAACCGCAAGCAACGTTGAAAGTGCCGTCATAAATAATGCTGGCCTCAAGATCATGGTTAATAGAATGAATTAATATGGCAAAAATATTTCGCCTAGTTCGCCTTCCTTAGTCTATTATGTAAAATGAGCTCATCTTTTTGACCGGATACCAATCTGAGATCGCTGTCTTACTTACCAGAAACAGCAACCAAATTCAAATGAAACCCCAGTCCCCAGTTTCCTAATGAATAGCACTAACCTCATGGGAATCTGAAGTTTGCAAACGTAACTTTTGTAATATTGTAAGTAGACACAAAAAGATTGGTCAACTGTCAACTGTAACTAGGTATTTATTAATTACTAATTTATTAATTTAAAAAAAAGCCATGTACCTGATTATGTTGTCAATTCCTTTTGTTTTTGGTGTCCCTTAATCGCTTTCAGCACATTGCATTGTTCCTATCACTATTCCTGAAATTTCGTAATTCGTAATGCTATTTCCCAGGGTACAGTTGACAGTTAGTGAGGTAATAATACCGTCAACCGTCGAATGCAGTTCGTGCTTGTAGTTTATTGCAAGCACGCCAAATTTCCAATTCACCGGCCACCGAACGTGAAACTCGCATAACAATAACAATCCAGTAATTTATTAATGAACTGTCATTCAAAATAATTTCAAACGTGCACCTCACTCATCACTTTTGATTTTTGTAAGAAATTATAGATGATATTGCACAGCATCATAAAAAGGATCCAGTTGCCACAACGGTTATGAAACCCACAACACAACTTCCACTGTACTGAATTAACTTTGTCGAAGTGTAGATCGTTGGTAATTTTAAATGCTTTTTAAAAGTACCTACCTACGTTGCAAGGATGAAAGAGCAGGCTACAAAATTATGGGTGAATGAATAAATAAGCCATGGGAAGTGGGAAGTACTTACTTAAGTAAATAATGATTTAACAATTTATTACTCTTTCCAATTCTTATACGTTGTGTGCCTAATAAATAAACTCGTGTAAGTACTTACTTACTTTACAGTACACTACTCAATTCCACAGACAGTCCACTCCTGCCCTGACTCCTGGTTGATTAAGATTTTTTTTGTTGGAAGCGAGGTTTGAGATTAAATTGACTATTACAGACAGACAGAGACAGACTTCCCCGTTCTGCTGCACTTTCTGAATCTGATTCTAAATTCTAATAAGGATAAATAATCTGATCTCTGTATCAAAGGATTTAAATTTCCCTCCTTTTCTACCTGAAATACATACCGAGCTTTAGTGTTGGTGTTTAGACACCTGCTAAGCTCAAGGCTCAGAACATTCATTTTAAAATTCATTCAACACATTAAAATAAATAATTTACCACTTTAAATGAGATGAGGTAAATTACTAAATGTACAATGTAGTACACACATGCAATTTAGAGTAGCAGTAGCCGCAGCAGCAGTCGTAGTCGGAACCGTAGTTGGTAAGTAATTACAGTACCTTAAAATTCACCAATAAATTTATTGGTTTGGTATGGATATGTTTTTATGTTATGGTACGGTGAACGGAATTACGGAATCCCGCAGGCCGCAATATCCTGCTATAACTTAGTAAATAATGGCGATACTAAATAAATAATAATTTGTTCCTACAAACAATAATAGTACTTTAAATTATTTAGCTTCTCAGTACTCTCCCTTATGATCAGTTCTAGGTATGTTGCTGGTACTGGTACTACTTGGTTTCGTTTTTGGGGAACATCAACATGACTGGATGAAGTTGATTAAAATATACTTTTAGTCAAAATACGCAAGTCAAGTAAGTACATGAATGCATGAGGTGATTCCTATGTAAAGTGCAGAACGGGTTTTGCACAGTTACTAGGGAGGGAATCGGCCTAATCTGGGATATTTTAGTGTTTAGGTGCCCCTTGAGGGTTGCTTAGTAATTTATTAGTTCGTATGTATATGTACTTGAGTAGTTACATGCTGCTCGATATTTTCTGGGATGAAATGTGTGTGATTCGAGAATTCGTGCTTTCGATTTCGATTTCGAAATTCAACTTGGTGATCCTGACAGGATTTACTGCAATCATCATACGGTGCCAAAGATGGCCAAATGAAACCCCCTACCTACATCTTACCTACACAAAATTTGTTTTTCAAAATCCTACCTACAGC
>JAQFZC010003567.1:0-18419 GCA_034695205.1 Dicyrtoma fusca | reverse complement strand
AGTTGATAAATAGTTGATCCGCAATGAGATCTCCCTTGTCCCTGCCTCTCGCCAACTCTCTGCAGTCACCCAAGAAGCATGAGTCAGTCAGCTACACTTTGCTCTCTCGCTTTTCTCTCCACGTAATGGAAATGGACGGAGGCAGGTAAACTGTGGGCATAGTAAGGGAGACAGAATAATATCAGATTTAGTCAAGAAGCAACTGAGAGCGTAGCTCATCGTCAGCTGAGGCATATCAGCAATCTACGCAGATAACGTTGGACAGATAGACATGGCAGCCTCTGAGAAATTCACAACAGCAAGAAAAAGTCAGAACTGGTTATGTTTGTCCTTTGCATTCCCTGCTGTTGATTCCACAGACGGACAATAATATGGAGATGGATGCTCTTATAGACGCTTTATTAAGAATTAAATCTGCTCTTCTTAACCATAGACTGACTGGGGTAACTGACAAGGAGTGCGTCTGTATTTTCCTATGAGTACACCTTACTTTTTATTGCTTATTAAATATTCTTCTGTAGCTCTTTAGTAGTCGTTCTTCTGTTTGGTGTTGCGGGGCTTAAGCTTTGGTTTTGGGTTCCAAAGTACAGGAATTTAATGTTGTTGTTGAATCGGAGGGCGGTTGACGGTCCGGTCCGACGGTGCGTGTTTAAATTCGATTAACATTTTATGACTGCGAGTCGTTGAGGGAAGGAGGGGACGGTTAATGGAGGCTTCGGAGCTCATTGTCAGAGTTAATGAGTGGACAGTGTGGAACGCCTATACAAAGAACTACCACCACATCTCACTCGCGCTGCGTCTCTCGTGTATACAACATTTCCCTAGGAAAGATGCAAAATGACGCTTATCAAATGCTCCTTAAAACAAAAATTAGCAATAAAGCGAAAACTGACTTGTGTCCTTAAAATCTGCAAAAGACAAGCGAGTATTATCCCGCTTTTGTAGCAATACGAGATCTGGTCACATGTTTTGAAAGCGTATAAATCCAAGTTTTGCATAGACACTTTAAAAAGTGCAATATCAAAGAGCTCACTCATTCAATACGGGAAAAGAGTGTGCCCTCTTTGAGACTTGATGGATATGCGTCACTTTGCATCTTCAGCAGCGATAAAGGTACTGGCTTTGCTTTCTACATGTAAAAAAAGGCAGGACTTAAGATTAAATATCTGCATTCAGTCCCGAGCACTGAGCTGAGCGGAGATCCATACTCCATTTTACGAGCAGACACAGCTTGGTACATCCTCAGCTATTGTAGTTACCTGGCTAGAAACTTGTATTGGATATTGATTGTATACATAAACTCACCGCAGATAAAGGATTAAGGATTCGGCGAGTTACATTTTATTAGCTAATGGTTAAGAGTGAGATGAGTTTAAGGAGAACTGCCTTCAAGATATTATTTGAGTCTCCGACGCCAAGATTGATTTGCAGTCTCATCTCATCTCGTCTCATCCTCAGTCCCAGTTGAAAAGGGAAGGAAGACGCGGAGTTCTCTCCTCTCAGCCGTAACTTCGTAGCAACAATGGACAGTGTGCAGTGAGAGATGATACAACGTGAATGCGAGATCAATTTGCTTTTACTTAACCCTTCATCTCCCTTCGGCTCATCCTCACCACCACCAACCATTTTGCCATCTTCCCTTGACAGAGCACTGGGCTGCTCATTTATCTGCAAATGAAACTATAACTGCGTCTCCTACTCTCATCCTTATTATGGTCAGGATATGATTTGCTTGTGGTAATGTGCTACTTGACTGCTGTGGAATGAAAGTCTGAAGAAGAAACTGGAATTTAGACCCGGGAGCTATTTATAAACTACTCAGAGACTTGATTTTACAAACAATATAATTATTCCCATTCGTCTCCTCTGACTTGTCACTAGGAATGAGTCTCGTATGTACGAACACTTGCAACCCACACAGACGGACCGCATCATTTCCCACACCAACACCACACTAACTCAAAGGCAAACACATCATTATTTCATTATCATCATTCCTCAATGCATTGCCCATATCATTTTTCAATAATAATGCAAATTCCTTTCCAGTCCTCTTCAATCTGCGTACCTACACAAGCACACAGGACAAACACGACATAAATTATTACGTTACATTGTTATTAGTATGAGTCGTAGAGATATTTTATTACAGGTATTCAATGTTCTCGAGATGAAAGACAAAAGAGAATGAAAATCATGTTCGATTCCTTTCATCCGACTCGGTAAACCTACTCGTAAAGATAGAACAAACAGCTCATTGAGTTCCAAATAGGCTTCGCCAAATAAAGACCACCTTTTATCTTATCCTCCTCAACCTGAACGACACAATTCAATTCCCTCTAATCTAGTACAGACGTCGTAGAAATAGACGAGTAATTGTCAATGTATGTACAGGGCGCGGGTTACAAGCAATTATAATAATTATTGTTATGTTTCATACCAGACTTCTTGTGTGGGAAAGACGGAGCTTGTATTATTGCCTATCACAATCAGTGATCAAAAAATCCCTTCTTTGACAAAAACCACTTTTTTTCCTGTTTCATAAGCAATTTCTCACAAATGCAACCGACACACGGGGTACGAAGGTGCAGTATGTACATATTCTGCATCACAAAACATTGTAAAAAGGAAAGAAATCATTTTAGCCATTTACTTATACATAGCTTTCGTTTTTTCCTTAATTCTTTCTTTCATTGGATTCTGTTGGTGCACAATGTCTATAATTTCCACTACATTGAATCAAAACGGCGGAGTGATTGCGATGGACATGTAATTGAGAAGATAGATATTAAGTAATAATATCACCTTGTGGAGTAAAGTAATGGCTATTACAGATTACAGTGCTCTTTAGGTGGATTCTCATATTTTGCAGATGCTCAGGTGATTGGATGTTGTTGTTGTTATTAAGAATAAAAGTCGAGTCCAAGCGTGAATTGGCGTGGATTGCAGGAGTGAGAGGATGTGTAGGTACACAAGTTTGAAATTGAATCGTGAAGGATTTAATTTATGATGTAATTGCCAATGATACGTGATCTGCTCCAGTCATCCAGTGGGTAAGCTTTAAATATAGACTCTGGCTCCCATGCACACTCCCCCCTTTGCTACTTGCTTCCTAGTCTACACCTTTTCCTATTTAGCCTCCTTGATTGCTTCGTGCTTCTCATTGCTATCATCAGATCATAAGCTCATGGGATCATTCAAATAAATTACATAATAATCATATCAGCTCCAGATCCGAGACTCAAGTCGTCCATCTTCCCTGTACTTTACACAGCTCTGTAATTTATATTCAGAAAAAATACTTACTAAATCTCTGCTCACAAAAGTAGTCAGCGTTTATTTTATCACAGGTACATACATATACGCTCTCTGAACAACAAAACATGAAAAATATCCGACATGGATATTGCATTTTAAACACGGAATGATAATGATTAAACAAATCATAAATCGTCGCTGAAGAAGCATTATGAAGCAAGTCCATCGTCCCTGGAATGTCATTTTGACTCAAGTGTGCAAGTGCAAAAAAGTGTAAATACCGGTAACACTTTTTCAAAAATAGTAAGACATGCTATATTAACACATTTTTAAAACGCCAGTACTTGGGATTTATACTTTCCAAAAATGTGTGTAAAATAGTTATTTACACCTTGTCTAAAAAGAGAAAAGTTGATTGTTAGGTCTTGCGTCAAAATTCCGTTTAAGTCCGCGGGGAATTGACTTTGCCACAGTGACCCTTCACCCACGATATTACTAACAACAATAGAACGAGGAAAGTTGAAGCAGTATATTATATAGATGAACCATGAGTATAAGGCTAGGCATATATTTATTTATTTAATAATCCGCTTGGAAAGTCTGAAATGAAGTCATGCCAAGAAAAAGAAATTCTCCAGATGGAGCAGGTGAAAAATGCCGTCCTTGATCATTCATTCCCTTGTTGACTCTTCACCTCTCAATTCTCCCCTTGATCATCTTCTCTTCATCTTCTCTCAGTACAGAATAGATCTTCTCCATGGATCTATTTCATATGTGTGTATGTAGATATATTCATCTATCACAATTTTCCATAATAAAGATGACCTTAAAAAATGAAATTAAAAACAATAAAA
Organism: Dicyrtoma fusca; assembly: GCA_034695205.1. NCBI lineage: Eukaryota > Metazoa > Arthropoda > Collembola > Symphypleona > Dicyrtomidae > Dicyrtoma > Dicyrtoma fusca. Next base: position 14,307 of record JAQFZC010003567.1, on the reverse strand, counting down.
AACCCCTGCAAAATATAGGAATGGAGTTGTAATAAAAGAAGTGACGTGTGTGGGAGACAAAAAATACGAGAATAAAAAACCAGCTCAGGTAAGTTATGTGAACGACGCTCCCGTTGAAATCCCTGTTTTTCTGTGGAGTCAAGTGGATCGTGTCCAGTTCTAAGTCCTAATCAGCATATCCGCCATCCACAAACAACAACAGGACAGAGAGAGTCAGCCGCTTGACATGATGGAATGGAAACGGAAAGGAATTAAAATTAATGAAGGAAATTAAGGAGTAACTTCGTAGGCATTACAATTACGTCGAAAATAATAAAAAGTAAAGCTGAAGCAAAACCAAGTGCGTTGGCACTCCATGCTTCCCCGCACTGACTCAAGGGAAGTGAGCGAACATACGTGCAGAAGGTGTGTGTGAGTTAAGACTGGGAGAAGGAAAGACGTCGAGAAATTACAAATGGAATTAATTCATCAAGTAAATCAAGTCAAGTCAACTCAGTCCACTTATATAGAGTCCCACACTGTATTAAATCAGGAGATTGTGATCGCTCTTCTTTTTCCTTTTCTGCATTCTACGCAAATGTCGTGGGTGGAGAAGCATTCGGAGGCAATCATCCCCTTAATGACCTGTGCGTTTCTAAAAAGTCTACATGTCACTTTTACACATTTTTTAATAACATGCAAATAGTCGTTTTACTGTTTTTTTTTAAAGTGTTTAAATTTTGAGGGGGAATGTACTTACGCCACATTAACCTATTCGGAACTGGGACACCACGGAAAAAATGCTTTCTAAAAACTCAAACTAACTTTTTCGAAAGGGTCAATACTAGAAATCTGCATTTTCAGGAACACTCAAAACAAGTAATTAACGTTTTCCAAAAGAGCGAAAACTGCAAATTAACCTTTTTAAAAAGGGCTAAAAAAGGAAATTACCGTTTTCAAAAGAGCGAAAACTGCAAATTAACCTTTTAAAAAGGGCTAAAAAAGGAAATTACCGTTTTCAAAAGAGCGAAAACTGCAAATTAACCTTTTAAAAAGGGCTAAAAAAGGAAATTACCGTTTTCAAAAGAGCGAAAACTGGAAATTGACGTTTTCAAAAAGGTCAAAACTAGAAATTAACGTTCAAAAGGGCCAAAAAATAGTAAAAAACGTTAATAATTAACGTTTTCCAACAGTTCAAAACAAGAAACTACCACTTTCAAAAGGATGTAAAACTAAATATATTACCGTTTCGAAAGGGTTAAAGGCTTCTTCACCGACGATATGCATTATTCTAAAGACATGTTTTCCCTGACTATGAGTCTGAACTGATATGTGAGTGCCGAGCAAAATCAGGATTGGTTTTTTTTTCTTTTTTCTTATTTTTTTAAAAGTTGCATCCCTTGAGGATTTGTGCGAAGATGCATGCATAGTCGTACATCCCTAGTCACTCTCCCTACACAGAAACTGTTCTGCCTCCAGTGAAATACTTGAAATACTGAATAATAAAATCCACATTTTGAAGGGTTAGTGATGGTGGCTGGTGGTGTGTGATTGACGTGGTGGTTTTATGCCGAGTCTCTCAGGACGGGGTTTGTATGTACACGACGTGTGGGTGAACAACTTGTACTTTAATTTCTCTTCCCTTCAAAAGCTGCCCACCTTAGAGCTCACTCCTAATACACCCTGCATCTTCTGCATCTTATATTTTCACCGACCTTCCCAATATTTCTGGGAGCATGACCAAGAGATGAAATGAAGACGAGCCAGTGAGTAGATGCGTAGCCGAAATGTCAAATGAAATAATAAGAGAGAGGAATCTCCCATTTTCTGATATCGCTCACGGCAGAGACGCTGGGATCAGAGACTCCGGTTCTCGTATACTAATTTGATTAGTTGAGAAGTTGATGGATCCCGTACATCTCTGGCTCTACTTCACACTCACTCACTCACTCACTGCTCCGTAGAGAAAGAGACACGCAGTAAACGCAAGTGTCAGAGTTGAAGTTCATCTTCTGCCATTTTTTTTAAATTTTTTGCATTTAGTCTTTGATAGCTACTTTGGCAGGATCCTCTACCGCTTAATAATATCCTACCTGCCCCAGCAAATCCACTAAATCGCACTGCTAATAGTGGGAGCGATTACACTTCGAAGTAGGTATATGAATTCATACGTGCTGATACGTGGAGGGTGATGTGGATTTAAAGATGTGCTCTGATGGCAGAGCAGGTACTGTCTTCCACCGTATGATTACTCCGTCTGTACCTAAATACCTCCACCAGGGAATTACAGGCTAATGCTAATCTTTGAGTCTCACATTTAATTTCGTTATTGGCTCTGGGATGGGATGGTCCGTCTCAAGTTCCTTCTTCTCAGTAACCATAACCATACAATGTATATAATTATGCGAATTCCGACCGCATCATTTTGTTTTCATGCAAATTCCCCGCAATTAACTCTCCACGTCTTCAAGTCAATGATATGTTTTTGGAGATTTTCAGGAGTACATACGGGCTCTAGCTATAATGTTGGTGCAGTTTTTTCTTCCCTCTTTCTCTCGGCAGCCTTTCCCAGGGAAGGAGACGTCTTCATGTCAGGGTAAAGATTGGCTCCCTTGGGACTGTGGGAGTGTGAGTGTTGTGGATGCGATCCGGTCAATTGAGATGAGAATATCCGCACTAATGACTATTATCCGTGCTCACCAGTCTTGGGCAAAATTATGTGGCATGTGGGTTTATTAGTCGGACGGGCAGGCGGACAGACGACGTTGGACGCTTGTTCTTACGGGTTGTGAGTGCGGGTGGGCCGGTGCGAGAATTCAAGTCAGTGGCTGTGGAAAGATTCTTGGGTCATGAATGGAAGGAAAGCTCATCTTTCGCTCTGCTATGATCATACTCACTCATGGCTACACGTATGTATGTACTCAATCGACTCGATACCTGAGGTTTGATTGGACCACTGACTATGTACATTTATTGCTTCGATCCAGTCCAATTGGAATTGAAACTGGGAACTGCCATAAGGCGTATAGGTCCAAATTCATCATCATGGGACAATTAGTCAAAGAGCAAGAGCAAGAGCAGCTATGACTAGCGATAGCTATAGGAGAGAAATAGAGAAAGGTTTGCAAAAAAAACTTGTAGGAAGACAGAAGGATTGTTGGTAGAAAAACTTGTGAGGCTTCTTTGAGCCATTAAGTTTAAGCTAGATTTTGACGTTGACTGCTCCGTGCATACTTACGATTACAGGTGGACTACGGTTGAGACGGTAAATTGAATCTCCTTCGTACACAAATATCAAAACGAACCTTAAATTGACATCTTTGATGACAACCCGATTAATGCACTGCTACCACTACTACCTCCAGCCTACATTCTTAAGCTCCAACATGAAGCGGACGATCGAGTGGAAAGCAAGATATAGAAGTACTATCATCTTATTTAATTTCCCTGTGGATCTGCATTATTAGTGTGCATGAACTCGCATCCTATGGCAGCTTGTAGTGGATCTATAACAGCTTTGAGTATCTGCTGATAACTATTCGAATTTTGTGGTGAGAAAATGAAACTATGGATTTAGGGGAGTGCAATGCCTCTGCCTTGGCTGGCTCTTGTTTGGTCATTGATCAGTCACTTGTTTGGCTGTCTCTAGTTTATCATTATCAGTAGCAGTACACGATATGAACCACTTGTACAATCCACTCTGAGGAGCGCATCCAGTATCTCCGCATAAGAAGCAAAGTGACCCTTGCCTACCATATAATCAAATCATTCTGTACAGTAGTGACGCAAATTATTGAAACGCACCTTGAAAGAACCACAAAAATTGTGTGGAACCTTTTTCTCCCTTCAAAAGTACCCGAATGCACATCTCAAGTGCATTTTTAAAGGCGTGGAAATAACGCATGTACCTTTTCAAAAAGCTGCTCTTCGTAAATGCACATTTACGAAGAGCATAATGCATTTCACACCTCTTCAAAAGCACCAATGTATGTATATAGAATCTTTGTATCTTTGAGCATGTTCACATAGTTTACTTTGACCTTTTCAAAAAACTTGTCGTCGGCCTAAATGCAATTCGGTCTAAGACTAAGTTTATCTTTCAATCTAAATAATTCGTCCCAAGCCCATCCAATTATCCATTTGTTTGCATTGTAAAATAGACAAACTTGGAACACGGAGTGTATTTACCCTAACAGTATACGAGTATGCATTAAGTGCACCTTTACATAAACATGAACAGGAAATTTTGCATATTTTTAATCACATTTATTAACACTTGATTGTGCACCACTTTACGCATTAATTGAGGTACAACCTTCCTGCACCTGACTAAGTGAGCAAAGCCATACGCCGATGCACGTACATACTGAGGAATTAATTCCTTTGAAATTCATTTGACAAAAGTGTATCATCATTGGACTCAACTTGAATATTAATTTTCTCATCGTACTATGTATGTACTATGTATCAAGAATGTGATATTTTTAATGAATTTTTCTCGGGTTCACATTAGAATGTTCAGCTGGGCAATGCATCTTTTGATATTTTGAGAGTTTTAGTTGTCTGGGAAAACAATGGCAGAACTCTGGCGTCCCATGGCTCCAACGTTAAAAGGAGCGGCAGAGGATTGTTTTTGGTAGAAAGCTGGTAGCGAAGCAGGATTTTCACTGATCATTTTGCATTTGGAGCATTTTCCGCAGAGATTAAAGGATGGTTTCTGGGAAGCTCGGCGGATTTGTGACATCGTCCCTCTTTGTTTGGGTTGTTTTTGATTTTGGTTGTTTGGCAATGTCGGGATGACTGGTTCACTTGGGTTGGCTGAGGCGAGAGCGAGTGGAGGGGCCGCGGGTCGGACAAACGGTGGCGACTCGTACGAAGGGAGTATTCGTGGCAGATAAAACTGGGGCTGTGACCTTGTGTGACGAATCCCTCCTGGAGTTCTGGCGCCCACAGCTCCGACTTTCTTCTCACCGGCTCCGTCTCTCTGCACAATATTAGAGATCGGCTATCAATGTCACGTATGCTCTTTTACAAATTATTTTGAGCTTTAATCATTTATTTCTACCAAACTTTTATTGTACATTATGAGGTTATTATTTTATTTTGTGCTTACAGCGATCTCAGCAGCATTTGTACTCTGTTGTTCCTGTACTTGTTTGGTCTTGGGTGTTTGCAAGCCATGGCTCGATTTGCGAAGAGTCGAACCGGCACCGGGGTTGACACGGTTTCGACTCTGCTGAGTTTTATTGACAGCACCAGCACCTGTCGTGCTCCTTTTCTGGTTTTTGCGCTGAGCATTATTTATATTTGCACCTTCACCCCCGCCATTCCGCGACCCGCCTGCTTCCACTCCGGACGCTCCTGGAGCTGGATTAGCAGGTGAAGTTTGGTGAAAGCCTTGGCTTTGATTCTGATTTGGATAGAATGCGTAGGGAAAGTTTGGAATTTGCTTCACAACTGCTTCCGCCTCAGCGCCAGTCAAATACTCAACGCTTCCCTGTGGCTGCTGCTGATACTCCTGAGGATTTTCAAAGTTCATTCCGAATTGGTCTTGTTGAGGAAGGACGACGAGGTTGCTATTAACTGGGAGGGCCTCGGACGTTCCACCAGCCGCATTCGGATTCGCGTAGACTTCTGCTGGACCCGCCATTGCCACTGGTTGGCCTTTTTGAAATTGCTGGTTAGGACTGTTAGGAGTGAATGGAGTCCCTTGGTTAGCCATTGCTGCAGATGTCTCAGATGTGTTGGCGTTGAGGACAGGGAAATTCCCGTAAGCACTATTTGACGTACCGGTTCCGGTCGGAGACCAAGTCCAGCCGCTGCTCATCGTGAAAGATAATGTATTTTATTGCTAGCGACCTCAATCCTGTCCTGGTCCTGCGATCACTCTCAGTTATTTCCTACTTAGCTTCAACAGATCCAATGCAAATTAATGCAACCGTAATAATAACGAAGTACAGACTTTCCCCACAACACAACCCGCAGAAGTAATGCAATGTGAAGGGGATTTGTGAAATATTGCTTAAAAGTAAAATTTAGGTATTGCACTACACTTTGCACTGACTCAACTCTGAACTCTAAGCTAGATGCTACTGCTACTACCACCAACACCAACAGAATAACACCAACTGCGAATTAGTGCGAGTGCGAAAGTTATGCTATACTCATACTTTCGGGTAGGAAAAGTCTTACTACAACTTTTTTTGAATTTTATTATTTTACTTATTTAAATTACTAATAAAATATTGTTAATTAAATCAGCAAAATTAATTAAAATTGATACATTTTAGTTTACGGTTTTCTATCCGTGGTAACTGATAACAGCTATTTCTATATTAAGGTAACAAGTAACAGTAACAATGCAATGTTAAAAATTAATTTTATGCAAAAATGCAATATTATCCTGAACGCCTAAAACAAGGATTTAGGATTCATATTCGGAGCTACAATTTACAATGCAATGGCATATTACTGTTAACAAAGTAAATAAACTAACTTTGAATATTGAGGCATGACATGGGGAATGCAAAAACTCTTTTAAAGTTAGTTTGTAGGTCGCACTCACAAATAGTTCTCAATAATAAGTAAATACGACCGTAGACATTCCTGGAATTGGATATCTTTCTTAGGATACTTTTTTAGTGAAGATTAGATTGGGATGAAATAGTTGCTTGCGATTCATAACTGATTTGATTGGAGTAACAAAACAATCGTGGTCCTCAAATCATTAATAAAGAATGAGTGAATGAGGATATATATATATCATAAAAATGTGTCAATACACCTATATTTGCTTAGCGAAAAAGTATTGTTTTCACAAAAATATATTCACTTTAGTACATTCATATATTCACGAGGCCAAATCTAACTTCCTGTCTTTTTACTGTCAAGTAGTGTCAAGAAAACAAATTAAAACCAAAAAATCTAATTTGAAAATCTGCTTGAAAGTTTGATTCACCCTTTCCCATTAATTCCCATATGCTAATTTTTAGGCTTTCCATTACATATGTACATCTATCCTACATTCATCCAACATTTATCCTGTTGAATGTTCAAGTTGAAAAAGTTGTTTTTTCTTTTATTCAGAAAAATTGTTCTTATCATTAGCGTCCTAATCGTGATCATGGGCGAAGATTTAATTTTGAGCAATATTTATGAACACATGGGATGGAGGAGCCCCTCGCTGGCAAAATAAAATTTCTTAGGAATTATACTTTTTTGGAGCAGAAGATGTCAGTATCAGCAAGCTTGAAAAATTGAATTAAATTATAAATACTACGAATACCCAGCGCTCGATGGCTTCTTTGTTTGCTGCGTCGTTTGTATTCGTATTAGTAGTCGGTTAACAGGAACAGGACGGTGTGGGGTAGTAAAAGGGAGCTGGAAATATTATATTTTCTTTCAAGTCCTCACTGCTGGTAAGTCCAGACTAATTTATATTATAGACTAATTTATTTTACTCCTCTTTCGGTGGTATAATTTGGAAGTTCGTGCTTAAAAAATCGAAAGCTTAAAAATTAGACAAAACCAAAATTCAGTTTTAACTTTTTTTGAAATTCAATACGACTAAATTCAATTTCCAATATTTTGATTTTAGTCAAGTCTTTTTTCTTGCTGAAGGTATTCACGTGTAGACAGGTTCTTTAGTCACTATTTCAATTTCAAGACAAAGTTGATGATTTTATTTTTTCTGGTTGCTGGCAAATAAAAGCGAAACGAAAAAAGCCAAAAAAAGGGACAAGGTATGTGGTCACCCTCTATTTCGCATATTTGAACAAGGTCAGAGGTGTGAAATTACTTTAAATAGTTTCTGGTTGAACAATATTATTTATAAGTATAAGGTTGTTTAATATACTTATGTTTATTGTTACGTACGACTGATATTTTTGGTAGCAAAATGCCAAATATCCCTATACACTTACGTTACAAAATGTAATTCGAGACAAGAACCGAACTAATTTTAAACATTTTTCCCAATAAATTAAAATTATTGTTATTAAACCTACAACCCTGATTTGAAGCGAAATCTTATGGTTTTCACCGTGTTCACATTTAGGGTCCATTTGTAATTTTGTGATTTCTATGACTACTTTCGTTTAACACTATATAATTACAGAGTTTTAGACAACAGCTGCTATTAATTTTTGTGAACAAAAGCAAGGGATGCGCCCTTGTGTTTTATCTTCTAACTTGCCTCTTACAGACCGTAGGCTTACGGGTAACTTTGTTACACATTCGCGGAAGTACCCACCAAGTATTGGGGTAGTTTCTAGAAAAGACAGAAATAAGTTTGTACTTAACACATGATGCAGACGGCATCCACTAGGGAATACATGTGTGTACAAACAAAAACCACAAAAACGCGATTTTGACCCTCAAGATGCCCGGAAAATTGCCGCGCGCTCTTTGGTTTCGGAATCTACTCTTGAAGGGCTTTCCAATGTTCATTATATGTATGTGTGTAACTCTATTTTTAATTTTTTATACAAACTACATATAAGAGAAGGTAGAAATAAGTAATGTCTGCCAAGCATTTTGGTATATATATCACGTAGTCATGGTAAAAAGATAGCGAGTGCTAAGTTCGGAAAAAATAAAAGTGACCACATTTAGGACGGTTACTAGACTACTAAATGATATTAGTTAATAGTATGTTGTACAGTACAACTTTTGATATTGATAAGTTTTGTTCACTGCGTCAATAATTTCTGACAAACGGTTAGTCGATTTAAGGTCAGAGGTCGCCATTGCTTGGCCACATTTTGGACACCAATTTATAATACAAATCAAACCGAAATTTTACTCGGCCCAAATTAGGATCTGGATGTCATTAGGGCATCCTGGCTTTTCCTGGTTGCTGGGCTGTCCCAAATATCTTTTATAGCAAAGCTTCGAACGACCACATGTTTCGAGTATTTTTAAAAAAATAGAATATCTAGGCTATATCAAGGACGCTCGTAACATATTAATGAAAGGTGTAATCCAAGTGTATTGTAATATTTAACTTGAGGTCATTAGTTGTTGGTTCTTGGGTCGTTCGACGTTGGAATTCCAATATTGAACAGTTACTTAATTTTATGACATTACGTAGCTATAGGTTTGAATTGGATAGGAAAGAAGGTCAGAGGTAAAGCCGGTAGTATTCTTTTTTCTAGATTCTGTATTATATGTAGTTTTTCACAATTTTATTGCAGTTATAGCTTAGCGTGAACTATAATTTTAAAAGAAGAATGTAAGACGGCAAACTATAGTAGTAGATAGATTGTAGATGTTAACCTGTTAGTATTAGCTTATTTGGTCTGTCAGGTGTTAATTAGTAAAATAGCATTACACTTTGAACCTTCTTCATGTCTGCAGGAGCAATAAATTCATTAAACGGCAGTTTCGGCGGAAACATTATGAACGGATATTTTATTTCATGTCAAATCTTTTCCTTTGTGGTGGTGGAAGCGGTTTCCTGTTTCAGTTGAAGGGTTAACGTTCATTCAGTTTCAACTTTTTAGAATCAATTGAAATGGACGTGAGCTTGGATGATGAGGTGGGGACTGGAAAAAAGGAGGAAGGCTGGAAGGAGGGGGAAGATAAAGGGCATGACCTGTCGCTAGTAGCTCCTCCCACCGACCACAACGCTCAACGGTTGACCGAGGTAGGTACATATATTTGTTTGTAAAAAGGGCAATAGGATTGTATCCTTTTCATAAAGGATAGATGATGATAAATACCATTTTCAAACATTACAAACATTGTATAATGTACATACACCTAATTGCAATTTTGAAACAGTGTAAAATGTGATATCTGTACATTTCAAGAGCCCACGTATTACATTCCTGTTTTGAAAATGTCTGACTAAACCTATTGCGTTCAGATACATATTATGTAGCTTTCGTACTACAGGTTGTCAAGGGTAATCAAAATGAAACGCAGCTGTGTTAAAGTTTAATGGACCTTTGACCCTTGGGACCTACTCTGAGTTGGCTGGTTTTGATTTTGGAATTTAAGTATTTAATATATTTCAGGCTGACTATGGTGATATTGCTGAGGTTACTGTAACCTTCGAAGAAGACGATGACTACGCTAAATGGACAATCCAAGTGACCCGTATAAACGGGGTCAAAGCTTCTTTAGAGTCCATAACCGAACTTGGTGAGCTGGTTAAAAAACTCGAAGGCAAAAGCCCCGCTCACTTCCCGTGTACCAACTTCTCCTTTTTGAGGGGAAGCATGAGGGACGAAGAACTTCAGGCATTTCTGGATAATTTTGGAGGTAGAATTAAGAAGCTTGTGTTGGATGTCCATTATTGTTGGGATGACGAAGTCTACGAGCCGTCTGTCTACAAACTAAAAGCACTCTTGGCCACCCAAGCCCCGAATATTGAGTATTTGCGTCTTCAAACTATTCCCGATGGCTGGGAGCTCCCGGTTGGCTGCCGTTGGAAGAACAAACCGAGGAAGGGGAAATCCGTCAACAATCTGTTTGGAGTGCAGGCACGGATCCCTAATTTGAAAATTCTCCAGCTTCCTCAGGATGCCCCGGAATGGCTCGCCAACGAATTGACCCGCGTTGCTCCGAATTTGGTGGAAAATTCTCGATTCTAAATACATACCTAACTATTGTCGTTTTTGTATTGCTAAATAGCAAATCACTATTTTGGGAAATAAATAAATAGTTTTAAAACTTTATTAATTAATACATGATTTACCAAAATACTGTAGTACCGTAGAACCTCTAATTGTCGCCGGCCGCTTAAAGATGTCCGGATTTTTTAGCATCAAGTTCCAAAGGTCGGGAGTCATAATTAAGTACCTATATATTTTACGGTAATCAAATATTTAGAAAATTGTTACATATTTTTGGATAGGTACTACTTTTTTGTTTCAATATTTTTTTAATAACTGTTTTGAGAGATTTCGTGTGTCTTAAACGACGGTACGACTTAATTTTTTCAATGAAGTTTTTTATTATAATTTGTTATAAAGGAGCGTCGTTACAATTTCCAATTAAAACTTAAACCCATTATGTTTAAAGTTATTTTGAAATGATGGGTATAAATACTGGATCTTTGATAGCCATTTTCTTGAGGTATTCAGGTCCCATAACTTGTGTTCAATAATCAGTAATGATGAGCGTGAACAACTGTTTAACTGTTTCTAAATGGCATTAAAATCCGTGAAACCTTGAAAGGCTTCTTGGGGGAGTCTAATAGCTTTGTATAATTGGAAGTGTTGCAGTGATAGTGACAAAGAGACAGCACTCCGCAACAGACAGTTTAATTGAAAGTGAGCGGTCACTGGTCGGGAGTTTTATTCAGTTTCACAATAATTATCTCAAATTAATTACAAGTTTCAAATGTGCCAACGATGACCGCTACTCCTATAGCCTATAGCAGACCTTCTACTTCGTCTTTTAATTAAGAAAACCTATTATTAAGTACAGTAAAGTAATCTAGTTATACTGTTTGTATGTACGAAACGGGTTTAATTGAATTTGCTACTTTACTTTTTGTTTTCATTATCAAACATCAACCACCTATCTTGCAGTGCAGCAAGTAGCTGTCTTTTTCTTGTGAGACAGACGGAACTTTTTAGGAAAGATTGGGAGAAACTTTCCCATCTCCACAGCAATTTGAAACTTTCCGAATAAGTTTCCCTTCCCCCAGCATTTCTTCGCATCTTGTCTTGCTGCCTCGTTAGGTCCATCTAGCTGAAGCTCACACTCGATTAACTCGATCCTATTCATAGATTAAGATTAACTGTATCAATATCGGTGCTTTGTAAGCATCCTGCATATCCTGCCAAGCCCCAAGCTATTAAACTTTGCCGTATTTTGGCTACCGCTTAGTCAGCGTCAAAAATAAAGTTTAATTATTACTCAATATTTTAAAACCCATTTACCTGTTGGGGGGAAACAACCGCTTCATTTAAATGCTTCTGATCAGTGCCATTTTCAACCAAGCACATACTTGTGTATACGCATTCACTCGTTTTGACTAGAAGCGATTTTATTTTCTGTTGGCTTTGCACTTTGCCGGTGTATACCTACAATGTCATTTAATGACATATGAAACTTGGTAAAAATGTCGTAAATCTATCATAATTTGAATGTGAATATATGTTGTAGATGTTATGAGTCTTTAGCTTTCATTGCAAATCTTTCAATTAGTACAAATTATAACGCCACCATCATCTGCAGCGTCGAACAAAACTCGACAATATACGGTGGAGTCTAGAATCTCGAAAACCCGGTCTCATTATACCGGATGAAAGTACACTTTGACCCATTTTTAACCCGTGAAGAATTGGTTTTTTCACGTTTTTTGAACTTTTTCAAAAATATTTTTAAAAAATGCTAATTTATTGTTCTGATGTTAGATGTGTAATGCCCTCGTCATTTCCGTTAATGTGGCGTATTACAGGATAAAATTTGGACAAAAATTCCAAGTTACCGTTTTATGATGTATGTAAATGCTTTAGTAGTAATAATAGTTCACCTTCATTTAACTTTAACTGTGTGTACACAGTATTGTAACTTTTATTATTGTTACGAGTTACGACATTGTGTTCACCCCGAAAAAGAATTAAATTAGTTTGCTCTAAAACAAAAAAATGTAGAATAAGACGTTCGTCAGGGCGAGGGCGGTATAGTAACACGAAACGACGTATTGGTTTGTCCAGTATTTAACTGCACGTTAAGTCCACGTTCTAAATATTCAGCATAAAATGATGGATAAATTTAAACTAAAAACACCCAAGAAATGATCAGACCCTCGAATGATACTGACATTGCAGAATTATGTTAAGATCATCAGTTTATTAAGGAAAATCCAATTCTAAATTGTGATTGGGAGAAACAAGCAATGAAAGTATGTGAATTGGTTCTAATTTTAATAATTTTATTGCAGAATTACGAAGTCCATGTTAATTAGTCGTAGAATAAAACTACAACAACGGCATGCAAGCGCGTCTAATGACAAAAATAGTAAAAACCTACTCTGGAGCTTTGAATTAAGTTCATACAGCGGTTATTGGTGTTCAGCACTTTTGTGAGAATGTGTGTTGTGACATAGTAGGACTGAATCAGCACTATTTTAAGGTAGGTAGCGCCGTTGAAGATCACCACATATGTAGGCACTATAGACATGACCGTCTTGACATCCGTCTTGATATGACGTCAGCTAAATCAACTGGCTAGATTCGAGCTTTAATGTGCCTGGCAAAATACGAAACGACATCTAAATTACACGCTGAAATATTAGGTCAAAGTTTTTCCTTGGCCTCTGCTAAAAATTTGCACTTTTCCCCACCCAAATTCGGCTTGTTATCAACGTTGCAATTGCAAATATATTTGATGTAAAACAATGTATAGGTAGTTACTTTTACTTATTCGGAAAACACAGATTTTCAAAAGGTGTGATTTAATGAAAAAAAGGGCAAATCGTTTTAGTTGTTTGCTTCAGATATTACGTAATACGTTGCGTAGGTTACAGTAGACAACAACTACTTTTATAGCAATAACTTTTGCTGGAGCTGCAGACTTAATGATTAATACTGTTACTGTTTTTTTAATTACATTACAGTTGTCAATGGAAACTTCAAAAATGACATCTTAGTGAAAAAAATGCCGCTTTGAAAACAGGAAGCGGCTGTAGAGTTAGTCATTGAAGTACAATAAATCAGTATTTCATAAATTATTGCATGAGGTTTACTCCAGGGAAATCGTATTTTCTATCTAAACTTTCTTCGAGAACTGACTTTCTTTATAAAGTACCGTAAATGACCGAATTACCGCCGGGGCTCAAATAATCGCCGGGGCTCGAATAATCGCCGGGCGCTTATTCGGAATATGCACCAATGCAATGCATTGGCAGCCCTTGAAGCCAGGCTTCCTTGCAGATTATAATAATCTTCGTTATGGGGAAAGCGAGTGTATTTATATTACCATTCCGTAAATCGTGCTCACAGCCAACTTTAAATGTAACTGAAGTTGTAGGTACTTTGTTAGTATTTAAAAGTACAAGTAATGTTTCAGGTATCAGAATCTTTTTGGATTTTGAATTATTAAATAATTTCATGGAGCTAGTGATTCTAGTGATTGCTTAAAAATTCTTTTTATTCTATATATTTGGAAAGAATGAAAATGTTTAAGCAATTAACTAGCTTTATGAAATTAATTAATAATACAAGTAACTTCTTATTTAATTTGTCCTTCTGAACCATAATTGAACCATAATACGTAAGGAGGCGACGGCACGGCTCAATTTCTGCTCCCACTTCTACAGCAATTTTCTGTATCTTGTGGTAGTAATTAGATATTGTGTCATATATCATC
>JAQFZC010003566.1:0-18420 GCA_034695205.1 Dicyrtoma fusca | reverse complement strand
GTTGACCGTTGACACTGGGTAAAAAAGGGAGCGACCACATTTATCAGCCGACCACAATTGCAAGCCTTCACCCTACCAAAAATCTTTAGAAACCGACACAAAATGAAATAGGTTCACGTTCACGTGTACCACTGACTATAAATAAAATTTCTACATTTAATTAATTACATAATTATATAAACTTTATTACTTAAGTGACTATTGTGCAATTACTACAATAGATACACGCCTAACTATACAATACAGCAAATTTTTAGCTCGATTTTTACATTTTATACAGTCTGTTAAGGTAGTAAGTATTAGCTTGGTTATTAGCTTATTATTTTGGATCGATACTCTAAAAGAGTCTCATACCTCATATAACATTTTTCCCAAGAATAATAATTTTTGTCTCTGCTCATATTTGCCAGGCCCCTTTCGCCCGCACAGGGTGAATGTTGAAACAGCCGACAGAAGTGTTCAACTGAATTTTAACAGAAAGCCAGGCGAGAGACTCACAATCACAAAAACTCAGAGTGGAAACTTTTAACCATTTACACAGAGAGTTGGCTTTCTCTCCCCCCTCGTCCTGTATTATTTAAATACCCGACTCAAAGACCCGAGTCCCGCTCAGTGTGAAAGACGGTTCAAGAGTGTCGGTTTTTTCTAACCGAATTCTTCTACTCTTCCGGTTGTGCCTTTGAAAGATTTAGAATTATTCAAAAATAGTCCATTTTTAGCTCATTCCCCACTGTCATCGTTGGTCGTCAATCGTGGGGACAAACAGGAAGTGTTTGTGTGTGTGTGTGCGTGTTGTGTGTCTGACTGTAGTGAGAGTTTGACGTGCGACAGCTACCAAGAAGGCGCACTGGGCTAATTACTTATTTGACTCATCATTTAATTTTAATGTCAACTTTTTATTTTTAATTTTGTATACATTTGTATTGTATACATTATCTATCATTAATTTTGGTTTCGTCATGGTTGTGTTTTAATCGAAATTAAGGACGTACTTTCATCTTTCTTTCAACCGTCAACCGTTTAATTATAATTCTAAGTAAGTGACAAACTTTCAGTGTTAAACTTTTGGATGTACTAGAACTACAAACTAAACTATTACTATTTACTATCTGTACCATGTAGGCAGACAAGGAGATTAGAATCGGAAGTTGCACACACCCTAGCACTTCCTCATCATATACAATCTATATTGCCTAGATAGATAAACTATCAGCACTCAGTCAGTCCAGTCAATTGTCAACAGTAGTTTTGATTGTGAGC
Organism: Dicyrtoma fusca; assembly: GCA_034695205.1. NCBI lineage: Eukaryota > Metazoa > Arthropoda > Collembola > Symphypleona > Dicyrtomidae > Dicyrtoma > Dicyrtoma fusca. Next base: position 17,160 of record JAQFZC010003566.1, on the reverse strand, counting down.
TTTGACGTTGACTTTGTTTGTGTCTGAACCTTGGTGGGTTCTTAAATTATTACAGAATTTTTATTTGTTAAATTTCTTTTTTCTTGAAAGGTGCAGACCGTCGTGTTCTTGGAACTGGCACCTGGGAGCTGACAAGCAACAAGTGACAAGTGACACACGGGCAACTGGTGTCTGGCCAGGGGTGACTGGTTTTGGTGGTGGTTTTTTTTTTTATATGTGAGCCACTGAGCTGGATAAAATAAATATCAGTGTTCTTTAGCATTCCGCATTCATGGAATCTTGTAATAATTGTAAGTAAGTCATACTGTGTTGAATATTTTATCTGTAGATATAAATTGTAGTTATATACAGTGCATAAAAAGTAGAAATATAATTATTTGTGTACTGTACTGGTTAATAATTGAGGCAGTCAGTTGTTGGATCGTTGGATGGTTGCCCTTTTAAAAATTAGTACTTGTTTCCTGGAATGTGTAGCATCTCACATATATGCATCTTAACAAGAAGCAAGAGCTACAGAGGTACACAAGAGAGAGAGAGCCTAGTCGATTTAAATGTGTGAGTAAAGTCTAGCTCATGGTTCCCGTAATTCATGATTACATTGTTTCTTGTGAGAATTAATGAGAATTGGGAAATGTTAGTTTACGACGTATAAGGTAGTAGGACTGACAGTGAGAGTATGAATTAGAATATTTATTTTTATTTGGCTCGTCTGGGTTGCAAGTTACGCAAAAGTTGAATTACATGTTGGCAAATTTAATGAACTATATATGACTAACCTTAGGATTTTCTGAGTATGCTTTTTAAGCTTTAAATTGTGGATGACGCAGGGTTAATTAGCATAATAAGAAACTATTCTTGAATTGACGGTGCTCGAAGGATTGTAAAAAATTCTTATGCTCTTGATTAATTATTGTATAATATAGTGAATTTCCACTAACTTGTCATTTGTAGTAAATTTTCTTATAAGATTCATTCTTTGTGTACTTGTAGACTAGCTACATATTTGCAAATATTTTTTTTTTCATTCGTCAGTTTGCACTGGGAATAGTTATTACTTGTGTTGGGTTGTATTAAAATATTATTTAAACTGGCCTATTACATTTTGGGTGCTATTGCATATTTTCGGTATTAATATTGGATTCATTTTAATTTTTTACAGAATTGCTATCAGCGTTTATCTCTATACGGAAAGAAAAATCGTCGCTTATTGAGGAGCTTCTTCAAAAAGAACCGTCGTTCTTATTTAATAGCGAACCAAAGGAAATAAAGGCCAAGGCAATTCCGATCTACATATTTCTGCTAATATTGTTTACGAGCTACGCAAGTGAAAGAAATCAAGGGCAAAGTGCATTGTTGATTGTTAGTCAGGATTTCAAGATTTGATATTTGTTACTTCCAACAATGTTTTTTTGAGTGAAGGGAGTTTTTTGTAGGGAATCCAAGTTGAAATATATAACACATATTTTGGGATATCGGGGTATTTTTTACAAGCTTTCAAAATTTCGAGGTACGTGAAAAAAATGGGTTGTGCGGTGAGTGCTGTAAGTGATAAGGAGGCAACGGAGCGTTCGAAACGAATTGATAAAGATCTCCGAGCTGATGGAGAAAAAGCTGCGAGAGAAGTTAAGCTATTACTACTGGGTAAATAATGCGATGGTTTTAATTATTATTTTCAAAATTTCCTATAATTAAGTTGTATGTGGAAGTATTCATGGACTTGGTGCCATAGTGCTAAACAACTTGAGGGAGTTGTATCGTAAGTTGTATCCGGTTGTACGTACCTAATAAATGTTTTATATTTTCTAATTGGGAAAAGGTGCGGGAGAGTCCGGGAAAAGCACGATTGTGAAGCAAATGAAGATTATACATGAAACAGGCTATTGTCGGGAAGAATGTGAGCAATACCGTCCCGTCGTATACAGCAATACTATTCAGAGCCTGATGGCTATTCTCAGAGCTATGGGACAGTTGAGGATCGAGTTTAGAGACCCAAATAAAACGGTAAGTAACGGAGTTAATTTGAATTTGTAAGCTTGCGTGTTCCATTTACTTATTTCGAGGGTTCTTTTAACGTCATCGTTGTTGTAAGTGTTAATCCAGTGGTATATGCACGTGTGCACAGTTTTTGTGAATTTGATGGTAGTTGTGTCATTATATGTGGAGGGAACGCTGGGTCATAATCTAATTAAAAGTTAATTGACAAAACACAGGAAGATGCCAGACAGTTTTTTACTCTTGCCAGCGCTGTCGAAGAAGGCGAATTGTCTGTGGAACTGGCACAAGTAATGAAAAGACTTTGGTCGGATGGAGGAGTTCAACATTGTTTCTCTAGATCTAGAGAATATCAACTCAACGATTCAGCAGCATATTATCTCAATGCTTTAGACCGAATTTCACAACCTGGCTATGTTCCTACTCAGCAAGATGTTCTTCGAACTCGCGTTAAAACCACGGGCATTGTGGAGACCCAATTCACCTTTAAAAATCTTCATTTCAAGTTAGCATTTAAACATATTGTTTAATTTTTTTGTGTATTTTATCTCCATAAATTTGCAGAGTATAGAGTATTTGTTTTTTAAAAATATTTACTTTACAATTGTTTTGGCGTATCTCATATTTGCAGAATGTTTGACGTGGGCGGTCAAAGGTCCGAAAGAAAAAAATGGATTCACTGCTTTGAAGGTGTCACGTCCATCATTTTCTGCGTTGCACTTTCAGGTATAGTTTTGAATTGTTCTTGCTATCAGCATGGATTTGCCGGAAGGGTTTCTGCATAATATGTAGGAACGCTTCGGATAATTTCACACAATATGTAGTACGTATTATGATGAATGACTAAATGCGATTTATACAATTGATGATATTTGTAGGGTACGATTTGGTACTGGCCGAGGACGAAGAGATGAACCGAATGATAGAATCAATGAAGCTGTTCGATTCGATTTGTAACAGTAAATGGTTTGTGGAAACATCAATTATATTATTTTTAAACAAAAAGGATCTCTTTGAGGAAAAAATTAAGAAAAGTCCTCTTACCATTTGTTTTCCTGACTACCAAGGTATCCATCTACATATTATGTTTTAGTTTATGTTAAAGTTTCGTACTCATACTCGTCCTGTCTTGACGCAGTATTCTATAAGAGTAAATTAATGACATGAATTGAATGTATTCAGGGTCCAGTAACTACGAAGAATCTGCCGCCTACATAAAACTGCAATTTGAAAGCTTAAACAAGAGGAAAGATCAAAAGGAAATTTACACTCATTTCACGTGTGCTACGGACACATCGAATATTCAGTTTGTCTTCGAAGCCGTCACTGATGTAATCATAAAAAATAATCTTAAAGACTGTGGGCTCTTCTAATCTAATCATTTGAGACTAAACAAACAGAATAACAACACTGAATCGTCATCCCAAGTCTCCCCCACCCCGTGATTTTCATTTCTCATACACCGATATTTTTGAGATTATTCAGTAATACGATACCTTTTTAAGAAAACAATTCCTCATGAGCATTCGTCGGCTTCATCGTTTATCGCTCTAAACCCAAACCAAGCCAACCACTTACGACGTTTTGGAAGACTTTGTAGTAGGTACTGGCTTTATCATTTATTGATTTGCTGTAGTTGGTATTTAATAGTGTAATAAAATATCACTACGCTAGAGCTCCATCAACTACCAATATGAAATGGTGGATTATAATTGCGCAAATTAGTAAATATTATGAATGTTTGTGTGCGTAATTTAATCCGGTTTTGTTTGTTGAGGAGTTACTTCCTTAAACGACTGACCAACTATACAAATACTTTAAAAACTTTATGTTTCACATTAAGGTAAGTATCTTTTTGGGTGTTATATAGCGTATGTTAGAAAATTCTTTTCAATCGTGCCCTCTTACGTGAGTAGCTTCAGGAAACAAACTATTGTGTAAATATTTTACCACGGTATCACACATATAACTCCTGATAGACTTAATTATCCTTGAGCAAATATAAACTTGGCAAACGAATTTATAGGGCTGTGCGTAAAACTTAAGGGCCAAAATATCGTGCCTGTGGATTTGTTGAAGCATTGTAAACCACATCTATAATTAAAAGTAATTATAGATTTGTATGTAATTGTAAATTTTAAGATTTCATGGAAGCTGTGTAGTTATCACAAGCAGTTCATGTTCATACCTGACCTACAGTCGGCAGTCGGCTATTTCAGATGTCGTGTACTACTGTCAACTGTTTAATAAATATTGCCGGCAGCTTCACCTCTCATTGGTTGAATTAGGAAAATTGTTATGAGTTGGCAAAAATATAATTATAGGTAATTTTTGGTTCTGAGATGGAACAAAATTTGAGTGAAAAAATAATGACTAGGGTTCATTAATAGTTGTGACTTGGGACATAGTGGCCTTGCATAAGTGTATATGTATTGTTGGCTAAAGTTTAAGGTCAGATAAGAAAAAAAGTCAGATTTCCTGTATTTGGAAATGTAGATACGTAGATAGGATACATATGTTTTTATTATTCGCTTTCGTTTTGTAACTTTAAAGAGGGTTTACTTCGTCTGTGCAGCCTTTGTTGACTCATTATTTTATTATGAAATCACACGACAACGAAACAATGAAACATTTCATTCCAAATTCCAACTTTTGTTATTCTAATTCTCCGTTCTGTACACAGTAGACGAATATTTACATGTTAGGCACTTGTTTCAGATTGGCTAACGGATGGCTACACATTTCCGTTAGTGCTTTTTTGCTGTTGAATTTGTCTTTTAGAAAATACCTGGGTAAATTCTTACATGATAATAGTAATTTGCAGTATCTGCCTTGTACCACATTGCATTGATTCAGAATAGACTCTGCCTTTTGCAACGGAATGTCTTTGCCAATTGTATTAACTATCTTAAATATTAGTTATGCTGCTGTACATGTCGTAGTGGAAATGGGACCAAATGGATGTATCAATTAATAGGTATATACCGTACATAACTACTTGTTCCGATTTAGATTATGTATTATCATTGCCTGTACGGCTTCAGAAAAAAGATCCAAACATGAAACTGAAACACACTCGCCTGTGAAAAAAAAACGGTCGCGAGCACAGACTTTTCCTTTGTTTTTTTATCTACCGTTTGTCCTTCAAATCAAGTTACACTTGGAAATATACATTTTATACAAGTTTGTGAATTCAGTTAATCCAATATTTGGTTCTTTTGCTCATCTCGGCGACAAACTTACATGATTTATGCTGAGCTATCACATGTACAAAAAAAGAACATTTCTTTGGTTATTATGTAGTAGTAATTATAAACGTGTCTCATTTAGGTGTATTCTATTGTATCTTAAACTGGTAAAAAGCGACATAGCTGAGTATGATCGCCGATCGCTATTTAATTTATATTACCTATGCTTACTTATAAATTAATTATAGATGTAAATATACTTTCGAGCTTTTTTTGGCTTAAGCGTGATTAGTTATCGTCATAATTGTAAATACGAAGAGCGTACAAGCCTTTGTTCTGCACACACTGTATATATACATACACACTCTCTACAAAGATTATCTATCTGGGATATTCTTCCTGATTCTGGGTATTCAAATATTATATTGTAATTTAAGTGGAGAATTTAAAATACTCTAACATATATATCATCGTCACTGCTGTCATTGTTTCTTGATTTAACATAGACTGAAACTGTAATTTGTAATTTAGTAATTTTTCTGATGACATATTTATTACTATTTACAGAATTCCTTAATCGAGTGATATATTGAAATGAAAACCGCACAAAGTGTTTTTTTTTAATTTTAATATCGAACAAGTTACGCACTTTGAACAAAACAATAACGCTTCATTTTATTAAAACAATATGTACTAGATAGTAATTACTGTAAGCTCTATTGATACAAATAATGTTTGTTTTTTTGTTTTTGTCTCGAATAATTTAAAAATAGTTTAAATAGCACATGTAATGGTTATGGCTTGGTTTTGGGAAGCTGTCTCCCATCTTATGCCATACTGTTTTTCAATATTACAATTAGTATTTACCTACTTATAAATGATATTTCAGAGATACTTATCTACATACATATGTATGACACATCATAAACGGAACAAATTCAACTCAGAAATTCGTAATAGTTCTAAACAAAAAGCCAACCTATTGTGCCGAAAAAATGACCAACGAATATACCTAGTAATGATATAAAGATTCCTATAAATATATATTTCTAAGGAGAATAATTTTAAGAAAAGTATTCACTTCACACCAAATTGTTCAATCCAAATGTGAGTACGTAGGTTTAAAAAATAATGAGCATGTTATTATAACTGTAACGTAGGAGCTGTGCCTTACTATTCAATGAAAATACTGGGGCATACAAAGCTATTCTTATATTATTATGATACATTATCGCCGTGTTAAAATTCTATGAAAAACCTAAGTCATATCTGACTATTTAAAAGCTATGTCATGCTCATTTAAGTATTGCATAGGTAGTTTACATTCGTAGTTAAAGGCTAAAGTAGCAAACATAGTAATAAGAGTAGTAGTAGAAATATGGATGGTTTTTGATTCGTAATTCTGTAGTGCAAAGTAAACTCGTCAACATGATCTGGTATTAATTATATTTTAAATTTTCAGGAATCGAAATTCCAGATCGAATTGTGCATGTAACAATCGCTTTATACTGTGTGTAATAATATTAATTATACCTAATAATCTATTTTACCTAATATGCTAACATGGATGTAACTGTTTGCATTTTGCATAGGCTTCTGTAACCATATACAGTAATAATTATATTTAATAATATTTTGTTTGTATTATAGTAGTGTACTCCACACTGTTTGCCGTTTCTCCTTCTTGCCCAAACGTCTAAAATTATCCTTTGATTTCTATTCATGGTTTTCGAAAAACTGGTCCGTTCTAGTACATATTGTACTATATATGTATGTAAAAGATTTTGTTTATATACTATAAACTGTCAGCCGTAAAAACTGTGCACTATTATTGATTGGCATTATCATTTTGTACGGATTTACGGGACGGCTACTGCTCTACTACCAAACTACATCTTATTTGTACATTATTACACTTTACACTACATTATTGACATACCAATAATGTAATATTTTCCGGTTGTTCTTTATATTAGATTGTAATTTTGTCTTAGGTATTAAGTAGTGTAGTGGAGGTGTACTAAATTTTGAGAGTTTGATACATAATATTATGAATATGATTGATTATTGATATCAGAATACTTTTAGTCATTTTTCATTTCAGTGTAAAAATATAAAATTATAGTGTAAACAAAGTCTATAATAACATTATTTAGTGTATTAGTGTAATTATGATAATATTAAAATGATGATAATTTTGAATGTTGTGCAATCCGTAAGAGAGAAAATGATGATTTTATTGTGGTTATTGTTTTTGTTTTACTAATAATAATTATTCATTTTATTATTGCTTCATACTTACATGCTGTTTTTGTTGCCAGATTACCCATGATTTGTATGATGTGTATGGTAATAATTAAAAGTAATTCCCTACTTAAAGTGAATGTCCGGTGGATTTTAAGAGCACAGAATTTCAGATCTCGTTGATGAAAAATTACAAACAACAATATTCAAAAGAAAAATGTAATGGAAATTTCAATATATAATTACTATCGTTATCATGAACGTTAAAATTTAAATATGGCATGATCACGATCAGTCCTAAGTATTTCTATTTTTGAGTTTTTTTTAAATCTGGAAAGAAAAATATCTTCATTAATATCATGTATTCCAATTGTTTGTATAGAGACACTGCATTTTATATTTTGTTTTGTTTGAAGCTGTCTACAAACCCATGTATGTATGCAGTACATATTTCATTTAATAATGTAGGTATAGATAAAAAAAATAATAAGAATACAATCTGCATTGAGCATGTATGTATGTCTATTACTATTAGGTAAGTGGCCTTACAAACTATATAATATGCGAATAAAAAATGTTTTAAAAAATTATAAAACCAAAGTGTAAACCTCCTTTAATTTCAGTCGGATGTAAAATGCATTTATGATTTTAAAAAACGAGAAATACGAGCCTTTCATTTAGACAGCAGTTTTACGTTTTGATTGACAAAAATATTAGGTACTTTATTTCCAATTTTGACGAGTGTAATGATTTTCCTAAATTAGGGTGGTGTATACACACTGCACTGCTATTATTAGTTTGACTCTAGAATTTTACAATTATTATTACTACAAGAAGAAACGCAATCTTACAAATGAAATTACATCTTCCATGCAGGTACATTCTTATATTACTAACAAAAATCGACAAGTCGGTACCCGGTACCGGTACAAACGGGCATTTAACTATACAGTAATTCATTTCTGAGCTACACTATCTATACTAGAGAATATCATTTTGACTCGCTTTATTATTTAAGTAAGTCATGAGGTACCGAATAACTGCACAGAAAAAACAACTTGTATGTTTAATATCATAATAATTCAGCCTCTTCATAATTCATAATATATTTGCTATGATTTCCTTCTTACAACAGTAATCAGTACTTTGAACTTCATCACTTTCTCTGCTTCCAAAGTTTCTTTCAGAACTCAAGGGAGGCAGAAACCAAAATATATATTTACATAGCGAACATAACAACATACTACACGAGAACAAAGTCGACAATTCATCTTTTATCAGCCAGACCATCTTTTACTACTATAATAAAGGTATCATTTTTCTACCTAACGATAACGATAAAATGCTTAATGACAGAATACAGACAAAGTAAAAGCTTTTTCTTTCAAGAGCTCTGGGATATATATTTTCTTGTAATTCAAACCAAAAATAAATTATAAAACATTGATGGAAAAACTAACACTATTTTTACCTACGACAAAACGACAATGAACATTCAATTTAACTAAATACATACATCCGTATCGAGAAGCAGCACTCATATAATATGTCACTGTCTTTCTTTCCGGTCAAAGTCAATTTTGAAACGGAAGAATGCAAGGGTACATTAGGTATTTTGTCTAATTACAACCTAGAAAAGACAAGCGTAAGTACTTATTTGGGTACATTTTAATTCTAACTTAATTAAATAAAAACGACTAGAAATGCAAAAATCAGCATTAAAAAAACAAAAGCACTCAATAGCTGATGATTAACGGCGATTCTTAATATCCGTGTAATTAAACTGGTAGAAGTTAAATGTAGTTACGATATAACTTACGTTTACGGTTATACGGTTATGATCTAAAGATGATGGGGGTGGGGACATCCGGAGCTTATATACTTTACAGGTTTAATACTTTACAACGACAGCCCGGAAAATATAGATCAGGGCAAAGAATTAAAACTCTTGAAATACATGCAAGATATAAACACAGGCCTTGCAAATTGCACTTAGTCGTTTCAGACTTCATTTGCATAATAATTATTACTTATCGGAGCTTACATACCTATGTAGGTTTATTAAATACGGAAACGGATTAGATCTAGCATACGATAAGTTCATGATACTATATAAAATACCTAGTTAGGTACATTATATCGACTTTTATATGGAGCACTTTCGGATTCAAAATTCAGACTCTGTCTGCTAAAAGTTTGTGGATGTTCTTAAAATTGATCTGAATTGTGGCATAAAAAGACGGAAGTTATTCGTAATCGAGGAATGAGTTCCATACGAAATTTACCCGATATTTAGTTTCGACATTTTTTATATTGCACAATTAAGTTTGTTTAAAATCCATTTAACAGATAACATATGATATTACTGACCTACCTCTACCCTGCTGATAGCTGATTCGAGGATGTTTAGCAGCAAAGCCATAACCGATTATTGTACTGAAACCACTGACTACAATATCCGAGACAAATGCTAACTTTCAATTCAAAAAAACCATTTTGGTTATAGGGGGTCCGAACGACATTAAAGGACGAATCCTTACACTGCGAAACAGACTACATATTACAATTGAAACCTAAAACCATTTGAAACTCATTATGAAGTTAGATGTGTTCGTGATGTGTTTCAAATATTTTCAGCCTTCGTTTAATAGCTTTTGGTAGAGTGTTCGTACTTGCTTGAGATAAGTTTATATATACCTACTTGAATAACAATCACCAGGTATCTATATTCATACAACCAGTGTAAAAAATCTAATAAGTCTGAATTTATTTGGGCACACATATATCTTCTTGAATCCATCAATGGCTATGAATGACACTGGAGAACATTCACAATTCTATTCGACAACAATCATTCACTGCTTGGTTCAACATTCACACACACACCTATTTTAGACCTTAACTAAACTCAACTAGCGAGTCCAGGCAGGAAAAACTGTATCCTATCTATGTATATAATTGCAAACATCACATTTCGTAGTTGAATTGATTACAGCAATAGGATTGTGGTTGTAAGCCCGTTTAGCTTCACAGCTGTTTAAATGGCGTTGTTGTTGATCTACGAGCACTGAGTGTACGTTGTGATCATATTACCTACTTGCTGTGTTACGGTTTTACACCGACCTTCTTGTCTAGTTTCTTGTTCAAAGCCAGCGTGACGATGGACATGTGAATTGTGTCCATGAGCGTGAACGTGTGCATGGGCTTGGGCATGAGAATGCGAATGGTGTTGGTGACTTTGATGATGAGCGCCGAAATGTGTTCCGAAGAAAGAGTCTCCACCACCAAAAGTATGTGGCTCAAAACCGAAGGCGTCATCCTAAACAAAAGAATGCATAACCCCCAATTAAAAAAGTAACCAGGGTTGCAGGAAAGACTTACAATAAGTCTTCCGATTATACTCCTTGAATCAAGTTACAGAATAAGATTTTTAAGAACTTACATCGAAAAAGTCTTCAAATGTGAAGAAGTTGTTCCCTCGACGTCCAGCTCCGCCATTCTCTTGTTTGTTGTGAGCACGATTACCATGACCATGATGACCACCACCTCCTCCGAATGAAAACTGAAACGAGTCTCCACCAAAATCGTCTCCGAAAGAATCAAAGTTTTTGAAAAAGTCATCAAAATTAAAACTGAACGGGTGACCTCCACCTCCTCCTCCACCATTGCCACCGGAAGTGAAGGCATCGTGACCAAACTTGTCATACTTGGCCCTTTTGTCCGCATCTGATAGTACTTCATAAGCTAAAAGAGATAATTTGAGAAGAATTAATACGCGTATACTTAAACCAGTTCGCAATTTCAACGATTTTTACTGTAAAGTCGTATTTTACTAACGAAATCTGTATACGAATGATGGATGGTGGAATATAAGAATGTAAATTTACTTTAGTTCAGTAAGATCTAATCAGATGACTTGGAAGCCGATGATATTTTTTTATAGTACTTATCAAAAATCACTAGAGAGAGAGAATATTTTTACCTTCAGCGATTTCCTTAAACTTGTCTTCAGCACCTTTTTCTTTATTTTTATCTGGATGATATTTGACTGCAAGTTTTCTAAATGCTTTCTTAATTTCCCGATCTGTTGCACTCTTGGTAATTCCAAGTAATTCGTAATAGTCTTTCTTAGCACTTGAGGCAGCCGAGACTTGATTCTTCATCTCAAACATGACTGTCAACAGAAACAGGACAAAAACGAAAAAGTAGGCGATGAATAATCTAAATGGATCCATTTCTTCTAATAATTTTCTTTTTGATTCCAACTTTGTAAGAACACTGAGTTGATTTCACAATTAAATTGTACAATGTTAAATTTGGACTGCTCTTGACATGAAATCGGAATCTCTCTCTCTCAAGAGCTCTGGCCGTAGCTTTCCACGAATTATATGAAAGGTTCTGGATATCTCCCTTCACTATGCACTATGTCTCCAATGTTGAATGTAAGGTACACTTGAGAATTGAACAATCCACGGATGACGGAATAATTCAGAAGAATTGAACTGCGAATCAAAATGAATATAACAATCAATTACTATTTAACTTCCCAATAATCAATAACGAACATTTCTCCCGCAATAGTTGATAGTTCAGAGTATAATAGGAGAAACCGACATGGAAATATGGCGTTTTATTGTACTTACATAGTGCATGCTATTATACAAGTAAAGTAATTACGAAATAAATGTAAGTACCGACCAACCTCAAACCAACAGTCTACAGTATTCAGTATTAAACAACAATGGATTGGTAAGTCATAAAGTTATAAGTACTCCAAATGAACATTCAACATTAATTGCCATTTAGGCAATCACTCTTCACCATACAAACAACAAACAATATAAAAATATACGTAAATTGTTTCTTACCTTGACTTTCACCCTTCACCAGTTGTGGTTTGTGATGTGCTTATTGAAAAATTGAAGCATTGGGTTCTATTTTATTATGAGCACTTTCTTATTTGTCGAATACCGTAGCCGTCTAATGATAATTACTAAATTACACCGTTGCGTTGACCGTACCTGGTATTAGTACGTCTTGTAAAAAGTATTGTTTAGTTGTCAATTATTAGTAGTGCGTATGATAATGATAATTAAATATTAAGACAATTATGAATTAAGAAGTTGCTAGTCGGGGCAGGGGCGATCACGACGATGGACGATTGACCGTGTATACCTATGACCTATACTAATTTGTATACAAAATTGGTTGTGGAGTTACTCGAATGTTCAGCCCAGTAGCAAGTAAGTGGATGATTCAATATTTAAATACAAAATAAACTATAGAACAACAGAACAGAAAGAACAGAATGACGGTCCATAATTTACGGGCCAAGACAAGACCAAGAAGAAGAATGAGCAGCGAACAAAAAGGAGAGATGTAGAAATAGATCAGATTTGTATTTTGTGACTGGTAGGTATTTAGGTATGAGATGTTCAACTTAACTAGTAGTTAGAAAAAAATTAGAAGGAGAGGTACAATAAGAATACTTTTGACTGCTGAGGGAGCTTCTTGGGGTTTGTTTTGTTTGAGGGACTAAACTATAACACGTAGTGTTACTGTTAGTTCTTTTAATTATGCAATAATTATTATGAACGTGAAAAAAAAGAGAGAAGGGTAGAAGGATTGAAGGATTGCGTTTAGTTTTGGTTCCTTGGATTGAAAGGGGAAGGGGAAGGGAAATGTGATGTGCGTGAGGCGAATCCTGCTGTAAAGCGGGAAGGCTAGCACCACTCGGATCTATCTCATTGGACCACGAAGCCAACTAACTTTTAAATGCACAGCTGACGTCATTTAACAACAACAACTAACTAATAATAATATAAATAATTAAAGTATACTCATCAAATGATCCAATTAATTAAATTACAATCGAGACACACGTCTCCTAACATTTAAAGAAATTATCACATGCAATTACCCTTCTAATGACGAATGCGAATGTTCAGTAAGTCAAACGTACTTACATCTTTCAGTACTTAAGTATTTTATTGGAATTTTTATTAGTTTTTAAATTGTATTATTCCAAGTACTTTTGATTTTTGATATTTAACGACTTTGTTTACACTTAACTTACTTACTAGACTAGTATGTATATCCAGGCATTCCAGATTCCAGCACCAGCAGTTGGAATGGTGTAATAAGAAAGCGTAACGGAGGAATGCTTGGGCTACTGGCCAAAATTGTATATACCTATATGTAGTACAACGATCCCAGATTCAGAAATCCAGCTAGATTTTTAGCTAGTTAGTACTCAAGTCGTTAATTTGTTAGAAAGAATAATATTTAATTATAAAAAAAACTTAATAAATTGTTGTGTGCCCCACCACCACCACCACTACCAGCAGCAGTAGTGTAGTACACTTACTTTTTTTAGTCCGTTGGGCTAAACTACTTTAAATTAGAAGTGATTTTTTTAAATAAATTTAATAACTAAATTAGTTTAAATAATATCATTTTATTACATCATGTATTTATGTACTACAGGAAACGTAAACCGGAGTCAGCTTCCTCATTTCATCACGAAATGCGAATGATGCATAGGTATTATGATTATGAGTAGAATGCACAATGTACCTGAACGCATGCTATGCCAGTTGCCAACTTTTTCTGCAATTTCGAAATTCTGTAAACTATTCTTTCTATTCTAAAGTCTATTTCCTGAAACTTAATATACATAGCAGGAGCAACAAGTTCCGGTTTTGAGTACCTCGACTTAAGTAATGTGGGTAGGTACCTTGGTTCCAGAAAGTACATTCATAGACAGCAGTACATGGTTAATACACAGAAAGTGAGAAAGTCGAAAACCAAAAGGGAGATGTAAATAATATTTGTCTTCTCTTCTCATGTTGTTGTTTTTCTCTGATTTCTTTCTAACCTCTCACATAAGTACGTCGTAGGGACCCTGATTGATTAGGAAGTGCCAGGGTCACCCATCATTGGGCTCGCGCTCTCACAATAGCTCCATTCATTTTATGTGTAGTGGAGCATGGACAAAAGAAGACTGATAAATCCGGCTACGAGGGAGTCTTTAACATAAACCATAAAACAGGGCAATAAGTGCGAACTAATATGTAATAAAGCCATCAGCCATCCTATTTAGACCCAGTAAAATGCAACTTTAAGAACTTTAGCTAAAAGTACCACAAAAGGTTCTCTGTCTCTACTGGGGCATTCGGAAATTCGGATTATATCATCCGAGTTCCCTTTCTGCTGTAACTGCTGTTCATTTGGTTCTCAGTCTACTATTTAGTTTTTGTCTTCTGTGCCGTCAAAGGCTACTTTTGCAATAAAACTACTGAAATTAATAGCTCATTCTTAACCTATGTATATTTAAAACAACTCTAGATCTCTTCCCGCTTCCTCCATATACAAGCGAGGCCAATTAAGATTATGATGCATAATTATAATGGTAAAATTGGTACCTAGGTACTTAAATACTACCACCTACCTTAACTTTTAAGTAAAATTGCGCTAATGCATCAATGTTTACTTTACTGAATTTTTACGTTTCTTAGGTATGCCTCACTTTGCTTTTAGCTAAAATTGGATGTAAGTCGTAAGTAAGTAACATTCGTTTGCTTCTTAAGCGACGATATGCATTGCTGCATTAGCACCATTACACTTAAGTTTAACTTAAGTAACCTATTCGGGGCTATTCGGAGCTGGGAAATCACCAGTGAACGAATGATTTACGAAAGTACATATTTATTCTACGAAGCAACTCTTTTGAAATGGTCAAAACTAGAAATTAACTTTTTCAAAAAGGTCAAAAAACTAGAAATTGACTTTTTCAAAAAGGTAAAAACTACTTTACATTTTAAAAAACTTTCAATTCAAGTATCCGACACTTTCAAAAAGGTCAAACCTAGAATTTAACAAATTCACATTTCCAAAAAGGTCAAAAACTATAAATTAAATTTTTTAAAAAGGTCAAAATCGGAAATTGACATTTTCAAGGAGTACCTAAAACTGAAAACTAACACTTTCAAAAAAAAGTTTTAAAACTGAAAATTAGCACTTTTCTTTCAAAAAAAGATGTGAAAGTGAAACTTGATTTTACATTGCCGTATCTAAAAATAACGGAGGAAATCACTTACCTACTTAAGTAAGTAAGTAATAGTAATCATAAGTCAAAATAATGCTTGTGTAGTGAGAATTAAGTGAACTTTTATAATTCCCTGTGCCCTGTACCCTTGAATCCGTTCACCCCTATGCTTAACTTATGCTTAATTTACCTCTCAACTTGTCATTTCAGCAATTTTATTTTCTAATAAATGATCTCATTTCGAAAATAATGATAATGATTTGATTGTACATAACTTTGGATCATAGTTGGGGGTTTTTGATAGCGGCATTTCAACAATTCTTAATTCTTACAAAATAACAAAAATAGTTTTGTTTTGGCATTCGTTCGTTGGCATGCATGCGGGCAAGATATCCGCGTGGCCTACGAATCCAGCAAATGTTTGCCAAGAAAGCGAGAACGTCACGAACCTCCACCAATGAGCCACAGCCTTCCATTCTTGGGCCGCAGTGCGCCCTGCTTTTTGAGGGAAGCTCATCAAAACACTCCGAATCCTCCAGAAAAACACTGTATTTCCCATGCAAATTCCCTTATTTTCAATGCCCTGGGCATCGTAGATATTCTCTCTTGCAGGCAAGTTGACAGTAGCGGCTTTGCCGGCGTTCCCAGCTAAAGATTTTGCTATTGGAACCATAAGTGTATAAATAAAGAGAGTGGGCTAAGAGACGGCGATGGCGCTTTTTCTTTCTACGTGTATTTCCGAGATCAACATTCAAGACGCCGCCAAAGTCTGGGCAGAAATTCCGTAGCCGGAATTTTGTGGTGGATTCGGGTTCGAAGTTGGAAGTTGGGGGGCATTCATCAATTACGTTTACAAAAACTCCGAATTTTCAACCCCCTCCCACCCTCCAGCATAGGGCGTTTACATGCGTTTACATGGATTTTGAACCCCCCACCTACCCTCTCTTGTGAACGTAATTGATGAATGCCCCCTTGGACTTGTTGGAGAAATAAAATACCTAAAAGTACTAAATAAATACCAAGTAGCTATCGTCTGTATAAATGCAATGTGTCCCAAGTCCAGTGTATGCTTTTAGCTGCAATGTGTCCCAAGTCCAGTGTATGCTTTATTAGCTACAATGTATCCCAAGTCCAGTGTATGCTTAGCTGCAATGCACACTGGTGGGATTTCCCAGTTTGGCGGACAAAAAGTAGATATTACATTAAGTTAGATTTCCCAGTTACGATGTAGATTCAACAAATTTTTCAATTAATTTTGTAGACTAAACATTTTATTTCGCAAAATATCACATCTACATTGTAAATGTAAAATCTAACTTAATATAATATCTACTTTTTGTCCGCCAAACTGGGAAATCCCACCACTGTGCAATGTGTCCTAAGTCCAGTCTCAGTTTAATTGCAATATGTCACAAGTTCACATAATGATATTTTCCATTTTTGAAAAAGTGTTATTTACTAGTTTTGACCGTTTTGAAAAAGTGTTATTTACTTACTAGTTTTTACCGTTTTGGAAAAATGTTATTTACTTACTAGTTTTGACCCTTTTGAAAAAGTATCATTTACTAGTTTTGACCCCTTTGAAAAAGTGTCATTTACTAGTTTTGACCCCTTTGAAAAAGTGTCATTTACTAGTTTTGACCGTTTTGAAAAAGTGTCATTTACTAGTTTGGACCGTTTTGAAAAAGT
>JAQFZC010003565.1:0-18421 GCA_034695205.1 Dicyrtoma fusca | reverse complement strand
TATAGATATCCGACATTGTACATTATCCTATACATATAATTATTATAGCCACTCTCTTGGACTCTGGCTGTGACTGGGAACTCCAGAGACATTTATACATACAAGACATGGATATAAATAAAGCTGAATGTTTTAATATCAAACGTCATCTTGCAGTAGTAAATCTTACCGCATTTTACCTTGGGTTACTTTAATGCTGTAACTCCCTACTCCTATCTACAATCTACCAACACCGCGACTCCTATAGGTCATATAATTACATACCCCTTACGACGAACGACAAATGGCAATTAGAACTGCCTAACATAGGAAATATCTAATAATCATAGAAGCCCGTCTACACACAACATCCACTTTAAAAGGAGTGACACACAATAGGGAGTAGTAGTAGAACTGTGACTGGGCTAGTACTCTGGATAAATGGATAGATAGAAACATCAAGAAGGAATAAAACTCTTGTTTCATTTCATTCACTCAGGTTTGGAGACACAAACGTACTTACTACTTATACCTACGTATATCTTAATAGGCTTTAGAATGCTGTACCAATATACACATGATCTATGGGAAGTTAAATATTATTTATGACTTAAATTATCCTACAACTTTGTTTTTCTACAATGAAAACACATTCCGTCCGTCCTTTCAACTTCCGAACTGAATAGAGAATTTAGAATACAAAACGGATTACAAGTACTTAAATACATACATACTAATACTTATAGGTACATTAAATATAAATAATGTGAGAGATGTTGCTCTAAAAATACTTATAATCCTATCCCAGATACATGTATGTATTGATGCACAACGAATACGAATGGCACACAGGTACATATACAATGCTACTATCAGCACTAAATGTATTAAAATTAAAAATACATATGGATATGATTGGCAATGTCTGGAAGAAAACAAAGGAAGGAGAGCTTTTAATAGACTTGTAGTTGAAACCATAGCTACCTACGTCTAACATTCACTATTACCGGCGTCCATGTTACTAACGCACTACCTACACACAAACGACAAATAGCCGCACAAAAGTACTGTTGTGTAGACCGTCGGAAATAATATGCATATATGTAGTATGTTGTTATCTGCATTTACAATACAAACACAAAACATTCTGCCTACTTAAATCATTTGAAACAACACAACTTTTTAATAAAGGGGAAAACGCGGTAGTATTTACATTTATCTTTATAAAGCCCTGAATGTATCACACTTTGCACTTATTTCAAAATAAAAGTGATTAGCACGTGCTGTAGGTAGGCAGGTATGTATTATGCTTCCTATAATAAAGTATAATACAGCAGAATATGACGTAGGTATTTCTACGTAGGTAGGTAACTAGGTATGAAAATAGGAACCAACCTACCTACCATAGGAATGCACATAAAAATATTATCTACAGAATGCCACAGACTAAGCTGGAAGTGCTAGTTGGACTAGAGCGGAGCATGTAAAAGACAGGAAGACAGGAGGAGTGACGTCCATATAAATTGGGGAAAATGAGAAAGGTATAAAATTAGAAGTATTTATGATGATGCATAGAATTATTTTGGTCGCACTTTGAAAGGATCAAGACAGAAGGGGTTAAAAAAGATAAAAGTCATGCAAACCATTGCCGTGCAACTGTGCAAGCTGTGCCATTTCCGTTGCCATTCTATAAAATCTCTCGTCTTTCTCTCTTGTCTTGTCTTCCACAGAAACTAAACTACTTCTCCGCTTCTCCAATGCAATGCATGAGGACGATGACTGAACGAAACGAGCACTTGAGAGTGAAGTCATGCAGTATCAGCATGTTCCGTACCTACTTCTTCCTACAGAAGTACAGACCGTCCCGATCGTAACTTCTTGAAGAGCAAAACTACGTAGCAGAGAGCACTACCGTGGTTTACACACACACACCACAGTAGGAACACAACCAGGAGGGAGTTGTAATAATTGTAAATGACAGATTCTCCCATCCTCTGGTGTATTTTTAAGTCAGTTTTATTTTTAAAACCATGTCAAGTTATTTCCACGCAGACATGTGTT
This sequence comes from Dicyrtoma fusca, assembly GCA_034695205.1. Classification (NCBI taxonomy): domain Eukaryota; kingdom Metazoa; phylum Arthropoda; class Collembola; order Symphypleona; family Dicyrtomidae; genus Dicyrtoma; species Dicyrtoma fusca. The sequence goes on along the minus strand of JAQFZC010003565.1, from coordinate 16,381 downwards.
CCATCCATTGACACTTACGAGTATGTATGTAACAACTTTCGTCTGTCTCACGGTGTAGTTAGGTGATCTCAGTTAGCCACCCTACCTATACACATTTCCCTATAATTTCCGAATTCTTCCTCTTCTTAGCACTGTCTAACATACCTACACACAAGTGCCCCTTAGAAGTCATAAGGTTTCTCGGTCTGACAAGCTGGAGCAGACAGAAACAAAGAACAAGTTTTACGTTCGTACACCTGTCTCACAGAGAGAGAGAGAGAAAGAAAAACTAGAGATCCTTTTCCTACTCATTTCAACTCAACCAGTGCAAAGGGAACGTCAAAAAAACGAGCGAGTATAAAGGTAATGTAATTTAGGATGGAATTTGAGTTTCATTTTCTTTGCAAGAGGCAAGATTTCTTTTGTAGATTTCTTTTTGCAATCTGAAAAATCCTATTTTATCGTTTCCCACGGAGGAAACGTACATTATGTGGCTGAGCTGACGGCAGACACTCATTTATTATTCCATTTCCTAGGAATCCTCATTCTCATTAGGTAAGTATCTCCAATCGCTGTACCAGCTACACCTCCAGTCTCCAGTTAACAGCTAAGTGATTATTTTACACAATAATCATTTTTATCTACACCTTCTTCTTCTTTTGAGGTTTCCCCATTCCATTTCTAGTTCCCTTTGAGTCTGTTCAGTGAGAGCGCCTACCTAGGTGGGTAATGTTAGGTGACCAAGTATAGAAAATATAAAAATAGATTTTCCAATTTCTGCGTATCTCGTGCTTAATTTGTTCCCCTCCGCTGAGTTCCCAATGGGTTATACTCTTAAATGTCAAATGTCCTCCGTCATGACATCCTTTCTCAATGCATCTATTGTGAGGAAGAGAAGGGAAGAAGGTTTTCGGGGCGTGTCAGCCAAGGATTTTGAGCGACAAGGGCCCGCCCTTGGAACCTGTTTTTTGTTCGTGTTCACACAGTACCTGCCTACTTGCCTGCCCGAACCGAGGTCCATAGTCAGAAAATTCCCTCCACTATGTCAACATTACAGAACAGACCTAATTCCTAATACAGAAGTAGACGGAGAAAGGCCCAATATAGACTGAATATCTGTACACAGTACTTACTTATGTCGAACATGATACATACATACATTCGTATTGACATGGGCAGACATATCGACTCCTCGCCTCCACCTCCCTACTCTCAACTTAAGCTCCAGCAGTCACGAGTCAGCCCAACTTTCCTTCCAGTCAATAGTCAGTAGTGGTGACTAAAGCTAAGTGTGAAGGTAAAAGTAATTATATTAATGGTACTTAATCGAGAGGTAGCATGTACTCCTTCTTTCTCACTGACACGCAATCAATGACTTTATTAATATCAAAAAAATGTCCCATTAAATCTCCAGGATGATAAGGACACCAAAAATTAAACCCGAAGGGGAAATTCCGGAAAAAATCATTCAAATATCAAACCTTCAAAATAAATTTAATATCATTTTTATAATGTACAATCTAATGACAAAGGCTACTAGTTTCACCCGCTCACCTTCAGCTAAATTTAACACCAACGACAGAAATAGGTATAGGTACATATAAATGCATTTTTAGTTTAAGTTCAGCGTGTCTGCCTGTTCAATGACGTCTACATATGTACATTTTTGCTTCCAGCCATGTATTTTGCGAGGGATGTAATCACGCTTGTTTTGTTTTTTTCCTCTCGTACTTTTATTTTTGCAGTTTTCAAAATAAATATTGAAGAGGCCGTTAGATGTATTTTTTCTAATAGGCCGACATAAATAGTTTCGACGGAATAGCAAGTCCCCTTCCGTCGTAGTGGAATTCCTTTTAAAACATACCTAGGTACATACACATGAATGAAATAGTCAAAACTTTTCTCCGCTTCCGCTCTTCATTCCTTTTTGCATCACACTATGTCCGTAGAAATCCACAAAATCCCCCCCCCAATATTGATAGAAGAAACGTATGGAGGTTCGTAATTAGAAATCTAGGAATTTTCTATCAATGGGATTTCGGGGCAGTAGAAAATGAGCGAGAATGGAGAGGATTAACAAAACGACACGACTTCAAAGTAATAGTACAGAAAATGAATCCACCTATTCATTAAAATGAATGAGACCGCTGACCATGTTCGTACAGAAGATCCCAAGGAGGCAGAGAGAGAGAGAGAGAGAGAGAGAGAGAGAGAGAGAGTCAACAAGGAAAAATATCCAACTAGCCCTAAACTATGTGAGTGGAGTGGAACTGTAGAACTGTTGAGAATTCTAAGGACAAAAAGGCAACAGACGACGTCGAGAACAAGGCCCAAGTATTATTAGAGAGAATCAAGACATACTTTCCAAGAGAAAACTACTCTCGCCCATCCAACTCAATATATCCCGCTATTATAAAGGATTATGGAGTGTTGTCTGCTCTTGTATGCATCGAAAAGGGAAAATAGCTTCCAGCTAAATTGAAGATGCCAATCCTTTTCACTTAATAATCCTCCTATGCTCTCTGAGTGAGTGAGTGTGAGTGTGTGTGTGTACTTAGGCGTAAGGGGAAAAGCAAAGGTGATAAAGCAAAAGTTAATCTATAGAAATGTATGGAACTCCGACTGAACTATGAGGGAGCGCACAACGGATGGAATGGTGTAAGAACTGACAAGAAAGAGCCTCACAGACGGAGGTAGAGCGAAAGGGAGGAAAGGAGAGTGCAAGAAAGAGAGAGAGAGATAGAGAGCTAGAGAAAGATGCTGAAACTTTCTAGAACTATTGTTGAATCTCAATCTCTGGTCCTGCTCTTTACCACCTTTTAAAATCCAAAATCCGTACATTTTCCCAAGAAAACTTTGACTACTACTGACTACTACTATGCATCTGGAGAGCTAACTACTCCACTCGTACGTACTTACGGTTTCCTTAGAATCGAATCCCAAATCCAAGTGTAGAGAAAAGAAAGTAACTTTAATGGTAACACACGTAGGTAAGTTCTTATCTACATGTACCATTATTATTATGCACAATATTTCCTGAAGATCTTCAGCCCTCGTATCCCTCCACTATACTATGCACTATATTAGAGGGAGCGCACATTCGCCATTCGGAGGAACATTTAATAACGGACTTGAGACGGGCTCACACTATGTGGCCATGCCATGCTTCACGGCAACGTACAAAAAGTAGAGGGCCATACATATACATACACCATGCATAGATGCATACATGTAGAATCTTAAAATCCATAGTCGCACAATTATATAAGGTGAAATGGATGTAGAGATGGGATTGTGATGTTGTGAATTGTCACATATAATATAATAGAAAGGGATGTAGGGCGGCCTCGACTCTTAAACTACAACGACGTCATGAAGCTAGTTGGCAAAATAAAGGCAAAATCATTGACGTCATGGGTCGATGTTGATGATGCAAAAGGCTGACAAGGCTCGTGCATTTGCACTATAAGCTATCTATCTCTTCCCTTCTCCCTCCTTTCTCTGGCTGTCTGTCTCACTGCCTCCCTGCTTCCTTCCCTGCCTCGCTCCCTCAAAGTAAATTCTAAATTCCACACAAAAACCATACCATTCCATGACATAGTGTACTCATAGTGTACTGTACTCTGGGAAACTGTAAGGGAAGTCGTGCTATTCTATCTAAAGTACCAACTATATATATATATGTATATATATATAAGGAGCTCGTGGCTAGATATACATATCTCTTCTGTACTCGGCCAAGTTTAATAATGAGGACAGCCATGCGCCTAACCTTCAATTGCCAAATTTTCTCCAATGTACCATTTCCAGACGATATTTTCTTTTCTCGTGAGAGAAAACCCTGAAAACTGAAAGCCTGAACTACAACTACATCTACAACTCGTTTTGCCGTACTCCGCCAATTCAATCCCATACATTCACATTCCTTCCCTCTCTCTTTCCCGAAAATCCAAAACGGCAAAATATTCTTTTACTCTCTAACTCCATATTCCAGAGCACCCCATCGAACAATGCACACACACTCGTGAGTCCTGAGCTCAAAAAATAGGTGTGTAGTGCTAATAAAGCGCCGAAAGAAGAAATCAAGGGAGGGAAGGAAACCAAGTGAAGTCGAAATAGCCAAGTAGAAATAAAGGTAGGGACTTTGAGCCAATGCCACTGTAATAGTAATGAACCTCCATGGATGATGTCTGTCTACCTCTGGATATTTTCCTTCGTACTAAAAAATACTGCTCTCACAATTTCTTGTTAAAAACATTCTTTTTTTTTCTTCTCTCTTCATGATTCTTTCTTCTTTATTATCGTCCGTAGTGTACACACATATAGATATAAACGGGAGAGAAAAGAGTTGTGAGCAGTCACTACGACTATCACTGCCACACACGCTCCAGTCATCTCTCAACTACAGAATTCTTCCCCCCTCTCTCCCCAGCCACCCCGCTGTATTTCCTCAGAGTAAAATAACTGGCATTTTAACGAACATTTCGGGAACGATTAAATATTTACATGCTCATCCCATGGAGACTCTCTGACGTTGGAATTGGGAATTGCACACACCTTACGGTAAAATAATCATACTCCTATCCTCATGTCTTGTCACTGGCAAAGATGAAATAATCATAAAATGGTCCGTAGAATATAGAACATTTATATAATTACACATATGCTTGCACAAAGATCATTTTTTTTTCTCTCTCTCTCGCTCTATATCCCAGTCGCAGTACATTCCACATTTATATATTATTATGTAGCCAATATACAGATAGAACTCTTTTGATCTTTCAAGGAATACTAATGGAACTCTTTTTATATTTGTGTTCCTCCCGTAATTTAATTATGTACAAATAAACTCCGTTTTGCTTTTGATTATTTATAACAAACAATCATAATTTCAGAAGATAACGTTTGAGTTATCACTCTATACGCCATCAGTCTAGCAAGGCAATGAGCAGGCTCCCATCAATCAACATACCTACCTACCTACGTCTAAGTGTGAGACATATATAAAACAAATAATGTAAATGGTACTAAGTCATTACTACAATAAATTTTAATCTAGCAAACAAGGACGATCAAACTTCATATCCTCGGTAATTACGAACCTAATCTACACTCTGCCAAATGAATCTATCGCTTACCCATAAAAACGTGAGACCATTTATAATAATAGTTAAAAACCAATCAATATAATGGGTTTATGATTATTAAGGACGCATCAGAATGACGGGCTCAATGATGCGGTTGATCATAAAGTTGAGTTTTTAATTATTATAAATTGGCTCATTTTTTCGCATAAATGAGTTACAAATGGTCTTTGGTAGAGTGTACCTCTACGTATCAGTAGTTAACAATAAAAGGGAAAACTGTAAAATAAATCCACTGGAGTTTAGTTTGTCCTCTAGTCCATACTTACTACTAAACCATGTGCATCCCAGTTATGTACATTATTCACAATTAATTTAGAAAGGTTGGAAAGGCAAATTCTTTGTTTTCATTAAAAGCCAGCTGCCCATCCAACCAAAGCCAAATAATTCTGTACATCCGCATCCTTTAAATGACAGATACCTACATAGCTCGCCCATATACCTACGAAGCCCAGGCTCACCCATTAAAAATCATTCCCTGAACAATGAGATAAGCAAAATAATATATAGGTAACTGGGTGACACGTTCGTAAATTATAAGCCCAGACTTGACTGACTCGCATACATGCATAAAATAAAGCACAAAAGTTTGACGTCCATAAAATAAAATAAAATGTATACATGTAAGGATATGTGCACATTTCGCCAATTTTGCAGTTGCAGGCTTCCATAGGTAGCCCCGCACACAGCAGTTCTCCCAACTTTTTACGAACCTTGAGAATTAAAACTCTTACGTCGGTGAATCTGTATGTACATGAGTGCATGAATGATTCATTTTGAATTAGAATTGAAGGACGCATTTGGCTTATCTCATCCCATAGAGTCATACACTAAATAAAATACATGAGTGTATACAAGATTACAACTAGAGCTACTAGAGCTTGAACACCCAACACATCATTTACTCAAGCAATGGAATTACTACTGCCCCTATTACTAAAACTTAGCCATTTGACTACAGATATATTTCGCAGTTTGGACATAAAACCAGGGACTGACTATTACATTGCATTGTATAGTGTAGTGGAACATTCTGCATAAACATTTCGTCCGTCCGTTCATCTCCAGGAAGAAGTATACATACAGAGGCAATATGGAGAGAAAACTACTGGAACAAGTAGTATGTATCTCTCCACACTATAAAGATAATAATGTCTAGAGTCTTTAGAGTCAGCAGTCAATGTAATTCTCCTCATCTAAAGTATCGAGTCGAGTATCCATCTATCTGTAGGTACATTATTAGTTGGGGAGTATGTGGCGGTACGGAGGGCATAATAGTCTAATAGTAATCATGACTTGAATGGCGTGAAGTTAAACATTTTTACTCCCATCCTCCAGTCTAAATAGCACTACAATACGTGTTCAGATGAGACATGTACATATTTTATGACATGATATGATTGAAGTTTCTCACTTTATCCCCCCTTACTGCCCCACTACACACAGACTCACAGATACACGAGTTAGCTAAACATAAAACATAACCATAATACTCGTATCTCCTTGTGTAGGTATGTACCTAGTTCCTAAGCCAAGTCAACTATAGAATCCATCCTCTAGACTATATACCACTCCCCTTAATGCAGAACCTCAACGTTCTCCAGTCAATTGAACATAATTGAGTTTCATCTCAATTTATGAACCCATGACCTACTCTTGAACAAATATGGAAAATGATAGATGACACTTGATTGTGTCATAATTAAATTATTGACATTGCCACTCTCACTGGATGGGACTGGTGAAAGGAGCTTGAGCGTATATCTTTATGGAGGGATTTACAGTATCAAATTGCTCTGTAAGAGAGCTAACTGCACAATACTAATCATAAACTTCTCTTGTAATTCCTTTTTAAACACTCAGCAACTCATTAGCGGAGTCTAGTGTAGTAATCCCTTGCATTTTTCCCCATTAATTTCGCAGTAGGACAGCCTTCTTTTCTATCGGCATTTCTACCTTCCATTCAGCATCAGCAGTAAATAACAGCCCAGAGCTTTGAATATTTGCGTCAGTCGTCAGTCTCGATGGGGATTTCGATTTAATTTCAAATTGTATACAAATTAATTCGTAGCAAAATATTCTGACCTCCTGCCTCATTGAGGATGTGTAAGCCTGGGATGACACGTGAAATCACTACACTGGTAATTGAATAAACGTGTTTGTAGTTTGCACAAATGTATATGCAGAGCATAGGTTTAATGTTTTTAAAAAAAAGTCGATAAAGAGACTGCATTATCCCACTATATCTGTAAATCCGATAAACCCCTTTGCCTCCTGGTCATGACGATGAATATTTCGGAGACATACATACCTACATAAAATACCTATATCCATTTGTACAGAAAAAGATAATATAGTTGTGCAATGCATAACGATATTTTAAAAGATAGTACGGAACTGCGGAGATCTCCAATTCAATAAATTAAGTCAACATTACACGTCTAACAAATGCCTACAAAATCTTTTCTGATTATTCAAGGACGGCGGTGTCTAGCATTCATTACACACCTTCATTCCATTTTTTTTATTCTTCCAGTTAACTAGGTTGTACTTAGAGATGCAAAAGGTATAGTTATTATTCATTTAATTGTGAGTTGGTTCTACTCTGTGTCTACATGAGCTGTATTTGATCGAAACTGAAACCCCTGTCCGTAAAATGTCGACTGCCGATGCGGACCAGAACGATCCCGACAGCTTCTCCCTGTAGTACAGGATGTGGAACAACTGTAGTTGCCCGCTTCCGCTACAGATGGCTGTCACATCGTCATTTCATGCTGACTTGAGTAGGCATTTCTTTATGCAATTTCCGTATATTCACCTTTGACCTAGTAAGAGCCGTCGTCAAAATGTAGGACCCGGGTAAGAGTTTCCATGGACTTTTACCATGTAAAAATGTGGGTATTTTTGTTTTAAATTAATTATATTTCTTTGCTACTAGAAACAACGAAATAGTAACACCTACAGTAGGGCACAGTATTTACCCAGCCCGAAACTTCGCGACAGCTCCAGCAACTGTTCAAACTGCAGATCCAGATCCAACAACAAAAAAAAACTAACGAAATTACACTGCACTAGTTTACTAGTGTTACTCACAAACAAAAAAAAACCTCCTCGAGTTTTCCATCGATTAGTTTTGCTTTATAATTCATCAATTTCGAGGCACCTTCTTTCTTCCTTATCTATAACTCCATACACTCAGTAACTCAGTAGTAGTACATCTAGCTCACGAGCTATATAATAATCTGGAATCTAGCTCTACAGGCATACACGAGTAAACAAGGCAAAGCTGTCTAAAAGGGTTTTCATCCTTGATAAATAAGACGCTGGACAGTTTACCTTGGCTTTGGCTTTAGACCGTGCCAGCATTCTTCACTCTTTCTTGGAATTCGAACGTCTGGTCAACATGGATAAAAAAAACTATCGAGCAATGAGAAACTTTATATACCAATAATTGCATGTCGGTTTATATATCCAATGTAATTATATATATTTATACCTGTGAACTAGGGCAAACCAACAATAAGAGCAACGCCAGCTATGTACTACCTAGTTGTTGTAGTTGTACATATGTATAAAAATAAAAACCGCAATCGATTCTCATTATACATTGTAGTAGGGAAGGTGCCGGTGTTTCTTGACTCTATTTTGGCATGTCGACATAGGTACGTAGAGGATTTTTATATATGTATAGTTGATAGTAGCAGAAACATTCGGATCGGAAAAACTTCAACTTCTATCCCTCACGTCAACATCAATTTTCTCCCGTGTAAATAATAGAAGCATTAGCCCAAAGATTGACTTGCCACAATTCTCTTAACTGAACCCTTGTCTATCCATTTTATTCTTATGTATGTAAATATCTATAGCTATGCTTGAAGAAGCCAATATAGACTCCCATCTCAACTCAACTATACGAAGGGAGTCTATGGACCAACATCTACACAAGCCCGTACATACCTTATCATTGTTAACCTAGTAATAGCATCTGTCTACGGAATAGAAGTCTAACGCCGGGAAATAATATAAGGATTGCCCTGTAGAAATTACCGAGATATTTACACTACTGCTCCTCGCTCCAGCTACACTTGGGCATTCTCTACAGCTCAAGACCTGCAGACTGAAAGAAATACCTAATAAAAGAAACATTCACCTAAATTCCCAGGCAGGCACACACAGCATTGACTCGGGAAAACTAAAGTTAACCGACTGTCGAGAGAGAGAGAGAGAGAGAGAGAGAGAGAGAGAGAGAGAGAGAGAGAGTGAGACTTGAGAGTCACACAAACTAAAACTAGAACATGAAACTCCAATCTAACTCTTAGACATCTAATCATCAAAAACAAAAACGAAGGGGAAATCCATTAATTCAATTCCCTCCTCCACCAACCAATAATAGTCATTATTATTTTCTGTTCCAATTTGTAGCTCTTTTTATACAGTAAAACTGACTCTACGAGTTTTTAAATTTGTTCTGGCATTACTTTTGCATGCTAAACACGTCGAATTCAACAAAAGCTAACCACTGTAACTGTAAGTGAACAGTTGATTCATCGCATTGAACTCTACCACAATAAAATGAAGAAATCATAACAATATTTACATTGCTCAAACTTCCGATGAAATGGACTTGTCACAATACAGACATGAATCATTTATACGTTTATTCCTCATACTTGTGAGTAAACACAATTATGAGTAAATATATTGATTTCCTATTTCCAATAAAACATCCAGTTTGTCATTTTATCTAGTGTGTACTGTAACCCACAAATGACCAAGAAATTTCGATATATATTTATACACATAAGTTTTGACAACTTACAGCTACTCTTGAAAGCACTTCAAAAATATGTATGGGTACTAATTACATTTTATGTACTTCCGCAGCACATTATAATAACTTGATGTGCAAAATACTGCCCACAAATTGTGACTTGAAACACCATACATACTGTAGTTGACGTCCGGATTAAAAATTATTCTGTGTTTGGTAAGCTACATAAAACCACAATTGACAGCTTGGTCAAAACTGGTGCTTACCGGATAAAAATGGATTCTATAAGGAAGATAGTATGCACCACAAGTTAGCAATAACTGCTGATTCAACAGTAATATGAACGCAAAGTTTCAAAATTTAAAATATGTAACTAAATTATCCTATTTCAGACTCATGATGGATGCACTTGGTTAACCTCTGTTGTAAATGTGTAAACTCACCCATATTTTGCAGACCATAAAAGCCATGTAAAAAGTCTGCAAGATAATTAAGCAGATACATCCGTACTATGAACTACATAAATCTAAATGATATTTACAAATGACAAATGACGTCCATAATATTTATGTACAAACGCGCCTAAATAATAATTAACAACATTACATACATGGGGCGAATGCGACTAATAACTAATCACGACAAGTTCCGAGAGTCCTTACATATGTAATTGTATGAGGCAATACATAGTTTTAAATAACAAAAAATACCCTTGGATTAAAATAACAATGAAATAATAAATAATGAATGATAATTTCTCCGAAAAAAAAAACTCGAAGGATAATCTAAAGTCATACTGCCACTGTCAACTGATACTGGAAGCCTAAGGAAATAAATATACATTTAATAATAATTACCTCTCTTGGAAAATTCACACAAAATCAAAACATAAGCTGAAGTTGCAAAAAAACAAAATCTGCGAGCATGACGCACTTAGCGTGATAATGCTAACTAAATTAAATAACTATCGCTAACACTATCGAATTTGAAGCTAAAAAAAGTACCTACAATACCAACAACTAACTGACTGACATTACTTTTTACATACAACGTTGGTTGGAGGCAAACCATAATTATCTACGAGATGACTGAGCGGGAATCGGCAGCATTAAAATCTGTCTCGAACCACAACTAAATTAAATGCCCATTCTCATCGTTCAATCAATAATTACATTTCTTTACAATTAGTAATTACAAATCTACTTTAAATTGTGCCTCAGCTATTTTTTAAATTACTACTTACGTACATATATACTGACCTACTTTTTTGCTCAAAATTCAAAATCACCCTTATAGATCAATACAGTCATTAGTCAGTAGTCAAAATCCCTTCAAATTCTACAGAAGACAGATAAGATAAAGATGGAAATAAAAACAAAAAATTCAATTTAAAAAATTATACTACTAATAATTATTATGAATTAAAATTAATTCCTAGCGTACCGTAATCTAATAAGATAGTAAAAGTATAACACACAAGTTACAAGAAAGGGGGAAATAAAAAGTATGTCACGTTCAAAGTCTGTCTGCCTACAGAGTTTGGTCGTTTGGTGTGTAGAATATAAAAATAAGAAATCAACAATGAGAGGGTGTAGTTGCGTTCGATGGGGTGTCTTTGGGACGCGAAGAGAACCTGAAGAATCTCCCTGATGATAATTTCTCGAGGCAATTTAATCTAACAACTAAGAAATGTATGTAAAGTAGTAAATTGTGATAATTTTGACTGACCTGGTAATCCTTGGACGCCATTTCCGTTGCTATCCCAACAACCCGCACAAGCCCACTTGAGTCTACACGTGAGAATACAGAGAGTCAGTCAAAAAAGATTTTCAGTTGGCTCTGTTGTTGCCCCTGGCAATTTCACTCTCCTTCCCAAATCCCACCACTGCTACGCTCCTTCCCGTACTTCCTTCGTACCGAGTGTGTGTGTGTGTGTCTAACACCACTGGGGGGTCACCCGTAAATGATGCCACCCAATTGTTGGAAATTACCTCAAAAACTAAGTCTGTTAAAAAATGTTTTTAAATGGATTTTTAATTTATCTGGGAAGTTTCTACGAGGCTCAACATTTTTTAAAATTATTTTTGACGTCACTGTTGGACGGTGCGGACCGTGTGCTGTAAGCTGTGCAGTGCGGTGCCGTGTGGTTTCGTGGTATCTTTGAACGAACGAAGGAAATGAACCACTCCTACAGTTATACACTAGTCAGCAGTACTACAATACTTTATTGTTAGAAGCACTTGCCTGCACCGAGCTCAGTGCATAGAATGGAGAAGGATGGAAGGGACTGCCAACAACTAACGATAAGGGACCTGTCAAATATGATGACAACGAAATTGAACGGTGCTGTCGATAATGCGTAAAATTTATTTTATGGTATATACGGGTAATTGTGATGGGGGATGTGATCAAACTCAATGTATTTTAAATGTGATATCACAATTCCCCCCCCCTTGCGTTGACGGTCTTTTTTTAAGTCCTTAATACCTACAGTGTTTTGCACCTTTCTGGGCACTGCACTGTTGTGTGGTGCTGTTGACCACCTTTCGGAAAATGCTAATTTGTATTCTGTTACACTTTTGACACATTGACGACTTCATTAACACGACCTAGGTTTGCACTTTCCTGTAAACAATAATATTGTGAATTGCACTTTTTTTTGAAAACGTTTGTAGTTTGCTTTTCGCAATTCTGAAAATGTATTAGTGCTATATGCTTGTGAAATGTTGTTACCATTGTTTGCCCCATATTCGCATTCTGAAAAGTATATACCTTTGTGATTTATTTGTGCATCTTTTTTAATTGTGTTGCTTTTTTTTTGAAAGAGTTGTGTGAGTATGCTATTTTTGAAAGCGTTATTTCTATGTTTAGCACCTTTGGAAACGTGGATTCTGTGTTAAGTATATTTCGTATAGGTGTATAAACGTTGATATATAACACATTTACACCGTATTCTGGAAATGGTAATAATGATTGTTTGGCCATTGCCGATCATCGATGATCGATGTATTATGCATTGTAGTTTTGTGAAATGATTAATAGCGTGTTTTGGCATTTTTGAAGTTGAATAATCAAATCATGGTTAAATCTGAAAGTGTGTTTCAAACTGGACTATTTTACAGTGTCATATTTGCAAGGCTCCTGCTGTAAGGTAGCTACTCAACCTGCTATATAATTATGTAAGACTGCACCTTCCATTCGTTCGGCAGTCGGATCCACACATAAAAGCCCTGCCATTGTCAACATTCCAACAGAAATTCAAAAAAAAGAACCCCTCCTTTTTCACTCTCTCACACCTTACACCATACACCGTCTACGGAAACTCGGCAGTGTTCTGTTTTTCGGGATTTCTTTTTGTATTCCCTTTGGAAGGGACGGGAGCGGGTAAAGTAAAAACCTGCGGGAGAGCTTCTGTCCTGACTGCAATGGTCTCGGTCTTTCCTCCTCATTTCCACTATTGGATATTGGATGCTCCATTCTCCTCGTTCCTCCTCATAATTGTCATGATAATTCGGATTTTATTCACGGATCCGGATTGCAATCCCGGTTGCCACCTTTCTTCGGATCCGGATACTTCCTCCGGTGATTTCCTCTCTCCGTAGTCCCGACTGTACTCGACGTCGTCGACACACTATAATTCAGAATCGTCTGCACCATCACCATTACTACGACCATCAGCCAATCCACCAACACCAAAGACCAAGACCAAGGTTTTCCCCTTGATTTACCACCCCAAAAAAATCCGAGTAAACCGTATAGCAGCTACAGCTAGAGGAAAGTGTGTGCGTCAGCAATCAGCAGGGCTACTGTACTATGTATCAGTCTTATGACGAAGGCCCGGTCTATTAACGCCCGGCTTCTATAAAAAAAATCTAAGAGAAAGCATTGTAAAAATTCACAGACAAAAAAAATGCTTATGCAAGCCATATGCTTTTTTAAAATGTGTTTACTTTAAAATTTTAAAATGGTGTAAAGGTTTATGAACTTTTAATTATAGTTGCAAATGAAAGTATTTTTATTATTTTACATAATACTCAGTCTTAAATAGTATTGTGAGTGTTTACTGTAATTATGCGAATTAAGTTAATGTGAATTTTTGCATGGCTAGCATTTGTAAGTAGAACACACTTAATTCAGGGAGACCACAACAGTAACAACGATTATGTATATTTTTCCAAAAATAAATCGAAGCGACACTGCGCTGGGCCAGATTTACTATGTATCTATGTATGAAGTTCCAGTTACGTATTTGCTTATGCGGAAATTTGAATTTTATCTCCTAGTCAATCGATCTATCTTGACCCAAGTTCAATTTGTTTAGTTTTTTTTGGCCGTCTAATCTTCTCAAAGAACGGGCTAAAAAACTTTTCTTCCTATTGTATACTTACACTGTAGGTGTAGGATAGACAGATATGTAGATCTATATAGAGATAGGAACCCAACCCAGTATGACATTTTGAAGCCTAAAGTTTTCCCTTGTAGATTCATCCATGGAGACCGACATTTGTAGACGGGACGGGCGACGTTTTGACGATGACGATCGAATGGAAAGTGGAAACACTTGGGAATTCAAAATCACAAGAAGTCGTCAAGAAGTCAAGACTGCAGTCTGCAGTGGCGAAACTCATGAAAAATTCAATTTCTATTTCCTTTTTCCTCTTCTCCGACACGTAATGTACATCCATACACATTTTCTGCATACAATTCTATAACTTCCCTTCTCTACCCCGAGAAATGTGGACACACACAACCCACAGCCTGTGATATCTGTAAAAGATAAAATTACAATTCAAAGACTCAAGTTTGAATTTACTGTGTATTTTTGTAAATTGGCTGCTTTTTACTTTATGTGAGTGAATTGACTTTATCTTGATTTGCACTGATGGCTCTGTAATGTGATGTAATGAGATGGGATTTCGTGCGTGCATCTAGTATTTCTTATTTCCTTCAGTACATATTACATAATGTAAAAAAATGTTGCCTAATGCCAATAGTGGTATGTACATATGTACATACATAGTTGCAGTGCTTCTCCAATATTAACGTGACAGTAAGTGAAGTAATTACGAAATTGGAGAGGCAATACAATTATGCCACCAAAGGGATGTAATTCCCGATTAAATCAGCTTGAACAATCTTACACACATCGAAAAGCTTAGTGGCATCACTTTATCTAATTAGATATTATAATTGTTAGTGTATTAATGGCTATTCATTCCTGCAAAAAATAAATGGGTACGTTCTTCTAAACTATATATATGTATATAGGCTATACCTACCTATATAACTGCATAATTCTCCCTATATAGCGTCTATAGAGCCTACTAGACTCTAGTGGACATGATAGAGCATTTATTTCGTTCGTATTTTCCCAATTATATGGAAGTACCTGTATCCCGGCCTTTGTACACATTATCCGTCATCCACGTGGACATGCTACAGTAGATGGGTTGGTTTATTGTATTGCTGTCCTATAATCTGCCTATTTTTCTGCTCTTATATCCAACTACAGATTCCACTATATGTATAGCCGTATTTAAGGAATAAATGTTTCCGGTGGTGTGAGTGTGAGTTTGCCCTCCTCTCATTATACAGTTACAGTTCAACAACGTGAATTGCTTCCATCAACTAGAAAATACACTCTCGCTTAATCAAACAGCAACAGCAGTCCAGGGAGGGTCTCCGTTCAATTGCCATTTGAGCACATCATCATTTGATTTACAAATACAGATGTAATTAAATTGGGATCTCATTCTGCTTGTCGGTCTGTTTGTCCATTTAGGCATACACATTCGTCTGTCTCCCCCACATCTATAATAATCTAATCCGAGCTAATAATCCAGACCAAACCAGATGGAACATTAAATGGTTGACACGGCTTCAGTGGGCTATATGTATAGGTATATACCTGGGAAATGATATAAGTTAATCCTTGCCTTTGTTAGTCCCACAGACAGCTAGCCCACAGTACATAAAATAAATAATGTTAATTTCTGTATGACTGCTTTGCCATCACTATTTTGCTATATTATAGTCAAGTACTTATCTGTCCGCCGTTTTAGACAGCCCATTGGGGAAAGCTAACACGAGTGAAGCGTAAGTATTACGTACCTAACCTATTTTGGCTTGCTATTCAAAGTTCATTCCAGTGAATGGTGAATACAATTCAAATCCAGTTCTAAATAGTCCAGGTAGGCAAATAATAAATAAATAATAATATATGTGAGAATGCTAAATGTGAAAGGGAAAGGCTTTGAAGCAGAAAAGGCCCATAGCATATTAATTGACCAAGTTAAGTTCACCGACCAGGACCAGTCCATACCAGTACTTCTACACCAGTATTATCGAGTGTGTATTCAGTCAGCCGGACCGGGACAGAGGAGAGTTAACAGTCATTAAATAAATATTCTTTATGACACGATGGCAAGTATACCTATACAAGAACGCCTTGCCTATGTTTATGTGCATAATATTATACTGATTGTGA
>JAQFZC010003564.1:0-18424 GCA_034695205.1 Dicyrtoma fusca | reverse complement strand
GTAATATGACCGAGACAAAATTGATGCGGTAGCCTCCTATCTTCCTCACCCACAGTGACTGATTGAGTCAGGTTGTAAGAACTTCGGTTAAATCGACCCAATGAATAATAATAATTATTATGTATCTATGTATTGTGCTGTATGTAAAGCTGCTTTTCATAGGGACTGTTTTGACGTAAAATTGAAGCTAGCGTTAGATGCAGATGCACACCTGTAGGTCTGTTCCCTTTGTTAATTAAACTCTGCTATTGGTTTTTGTAGTTCCTGTAATAATGAGTCATATGCTAATGCTAGTAAAATTACTAATTGTATACATTGTTTGATGCCTTCTGATGTAACTACGTTACCTGTTCTATCTAGTTCTAATACCTCAATTGAAAATGTTGTTAATTATGCTGATTCTAGTAAAGGTATTACACAAAGAAAGGGATACTAAGGTACCTGATGTTGATGTTTTGTTAATATGCAATAGAAATGATATTGAAAGGGTGTATACATTCAAGTATCTAGGTATAATTGTTGACTGTAATCTTAATTTGAATAATCATTTTACCTATGTTTTGAATCGAATGTTTTCTGCTATTGGTGCTCTTAATTGTTTGAAAAGATATTTATATTTTAGAACATTTCTGGTCTTGCTTAATGCGTTTGTGCTAACAATATTTGATTACTGTCCTCTTATATGGGGGGCGAGGTCTGAAACTGATCTGCAATGGTTGCAGCATAAACATAACAAAATTATTGTGTTGTTTTCTGAAGTTAAGAGAAAAGAGAAAAAGGTTGACGAGAGTAGATTACTTGAAAGGGCAAATATTTTGTCGGTATTGGAAACAGTACCATATTATTCTTTGACTTTTGCCTTTAAAATTTTAAAGTGTGGAACTAGTATAGTTGACTTACAAAATGTTATTGTGTATAAAAAATCTAGCCGTGTAACCAGGTCTAGCACTCAGTCTTTGCTAGAACATTTTAAATTTAAAACCGAATTTTATAAAAAATTCCGTGTTTAGGATAATTGAATTATGGAATAGTCTGCCAGATTATGTTAAAAATCTGACTAATGTATGTGATTTTAAAAGTGCAATGTCTGATTGGTATGTAAGGAATCGTGTTCCTAATGTGGCGTCCACACTACGGTAAGTCTGATCTATTCTAAGACGCCTGCGTCCTAATTTAAGTCTGTCATAGCGTAGGTCTCATCCACACCTACGCGCTAGTCCGGCTATAGCCTATTTTAAAACACGTTGCGTCCCCACTTGCAGCTCTGGCTTAAAAACATGATTTTTAGCTAATTTCAATTATTATGGATTAATGAGTTTTGAAAATTGAAATACTTATTACTAATGGTAACGTTACACATTTCAGCATCCATTTATTTCATTTTCATACTGGGTCAAAGGTCGTGAAGTGCAAATCGAAGCTTGAAGGTCATGGTGTTATTACTTTATAATCGAGCAATTCATACAACTCAACAACTCAACGTTAAACATAATACATTCATAAGATCGCTAGACCAACGCAGATATTGACACCCTACTTGAATTAACAATTTCTCAATCAAGTTATTTTTATTAATGTCATATGTACATTCAACATAAATCCTAACCCTAAATAAGAGTTATTGTAATGCAAACTAATTAAAGAACACTTGTCAAGCTGAAGCTCAGCCTTAGGAAACACTGTATATACAGGAATCATTGGTGATTCTTTTCTAATTGTTACAAATTAGCAACTTTTTAGAAAACAAATAAACTCAAAATTCGGTGTCTCACAAATCCTACCACTACCTAATTATCTCCGTCCGTAGGACGGGCCTCTTACTTGTACAGTAATAAATGTCATTCGAAAATGAATGTGAAATAGCGCAGCGTTGGCTATTTTTTTGGATGCTGCAGCAATTTGAAAGAAATATATGGTGCTAATTTTTTAACTCAATTTTTCAAGTTGACTAAAATATTCTGAGTACACCTCAATAAATATTAAATTGACTTTTTTGCACTCAATGTTTCAAGTTGACTGAAAATATTCGGTACACCTGAATCAATGTTTTTTCTAACCCCTCTTCCAAGAGTCACGCTTTTGTTTTTTATCACCCAAAACAATTATTTAACTAATAAAAACTAATTTCAACTATGTACATACTGAGAAAAAACGAAGGATATAAATTCTTTATATTGTTGAATGAAAATTCCTTTTGCCGCAAATTATTTCGCGGTAAGAACGCTCTGGGCATGCGAATCGATCATTTGGCTGTGCTGACTTAACTTAAACCCCCTGCCATCCGCGACTTAGCTAGGACGACACTTAGGGCTGTGAAAGGAGTTTTGGGGCCTAACTTAGGACGGTCTTAGTTAGGACTCGTCTACATATGCGGCGCCTTTCACCGACTTAGTCGATTTAAATCTGACTTAGCGCGTAGTGTGGACGGCACATAAGGCTTACATTATGTATCGTCTACCGTAGAAAAAAGGAAGGATTCTGATTAACTACTTATATGAATGTGCTTGAATTTTGATAATGTTAACTGGAAACTGTAATAGTGTAGTATTTAGCATTTTATTATTTTTTATTATTCTGTAGTTTATAGGTCCGTCATTAGAAATCAATACGTATGTACTGAATGACTTGACAATAAAGCTAAACTGAAACTTTTCTTTGAATCCCCAGACTGACAGTTTACCACAGAACCGTACAACAGTCTTTAGCGTAACTCTGGTCATTTTACCCAGCCGTATTGCAGACTTCTAGGTGTCCATGGGAAATTTTTATTGCTTGGTTATAACATGGGGACATACGTAATGAAAATGCAGGAAGAACAAACAAGGTAAAAAGGCAGACGTATTTCTATTACTGCAGCTATCTGAAATTTCGGTTAAGCAAATCACTGCACTGTTATTTCGTGCACATCACCATAAGATTGCATGGATTACAAAGAGCAATAATGCATTGCTTTCTGGTCAAATCGTGTTTCTCAGATCAGGACGTAGTGAAAGGAAAGGATTGTAACAAATCTTTGAAAGTGTAGTAAACGTGCAGGTTTCGTAAACACGTTCTTTGTGCTTGCAGAGGTCCAAGAGAAAGTAGAATGCAGTGGTGGACGGTCGATTAAAATATGGCGAGAAAGTTATCATAAGTTTCACGTGGCAGTTCAAGATTATAGCCGATAAGATCAAGTCAAATGGTGTTCTTTTATGCAGCTGATATAAATGTGACTCAATGTCAGGGTCTGAGCAGTCCAGCCCATCAGCGCCAGACGCAGTCAAAGTACAACTACAGGCCTGTATTGTATCTGTATTTATGTACTTACACACATACTCATTTTTACTCCTTCATTCTCGTGGCCATTAGTCAAAAGAGAAATGTGTGTGTGGGATCTGGCATTTCATGCATATTTCCACATGTTTGCTAGCTTTTACTTTGGACAGAATGGGCTCGACTTCCCTAAAAGATTTACTCTTAGTCCATCTTATAAAATCCCTGAGATCAAATAACTGAGCCATTTGCATACAAAATTTCTTCCCCTTTCCATTTATTGCACTACCTGGTGCTCCAGCTCCTCCTTCAGCTACTTCTCCTACTCTAGTTTCAGATCTCGAGAGTATACTAACGAGGGAAATATTTTACCATACATTCCAGTACTACAACAGCATGCGAGTATTTTTAGATACAAAAGAGACTTAATCATGGACTACATGGGTAAAAGATCCTTGGCAAAATTTTCGTGAAGTCAAGTCAAGGGATGGAGCAATAATCAAAAAGGGTCATCTAATATACCCTCATTTACTGTACGTACAAATCTGCAAATATTTTCTATCCTGGTTTTATAAAGTAACAAATGGCTAAGCTATTTTTTATATGACTTAGATTTTACTGATATATGTAGGTAAATTAAAATCTAATTGAGTGCCGTGTAGTAAATTAGCAAGGCAATGATGCGCAGTTCTTAAATAATTTTTTTAATGATGTCAGATAAAGATTCTCTAGCTCTCACTAATGCAATGTTCTGATGCAACAGAAAAATAAATCCCGATTTCATCTTACTGCGAGAGTATTCTGTATTTCCATCTCGTCAGCTGAAGCTATCCAAACGTGCCATCTCAAATTCAGCCCCTCTGATTTACACTTTGAGCTCAATTCAATTCGTTATTTAAAGTAAATACAATAACACTAACTCTACCTAAAATGAGTTTATTACACATTCATCAAGTTTCAGCGTCTAATTTTCATTTTATTCCTCCTTCAACTCATGTTTTCCACCCTGGCTCAATTTAGTTTAATATTTTAGAGAGAATGTATGTACGCCTCACAAGGTAAAATCCCTTAATGTGCAGTTCATACAGTTGAGAGTGCTTCCCTGTTGCTTGTTAAGCTTGCATGGGGGCGACAGTCGGGCGAGAACTATACCTTTGAGAAAATTAGAACATGATTGTCACACTACTAGAATAATATCCACTATGTTTCTCCTTCAACTGTCTTTTACCTATCCTTGTGTACCCTCATGAACACCTCGATTGCGGAAGCAATTGCAAAAGCAAAAGTAAACCCATTTGATAACTCTACGACTCTGAATGTTAAAGTACCCTGTCTAATAGCATCGTGTACATATGTAGGTAGGTAGGGAGGTGTTCGTACATGCACAAGGAGGTAGTTTATACCGAAATGCATTTCCATTTCGATAGCTGAATGTAATAGTGCGAGATTTACATGTTTACTACATCTATGAACATGCATAGTTTATAAACGGCCTGCCGAGGGAAAACATAAAAAACATGTTAATGGTCCTTTTCGCGATTTTTTTTCTCTTTGAGCAGTGTTTGCAGAAGTGAAAGCATAATGGAAATGTGAGCTTTAGGCCTCCATCTCTGACTTTGTTTAAAGCAGGCCAGACACGCCTGATTCAATCGGTTCACATAATATATAATCTGAACAAATGCATCCGCATGAAATTGCCTAATTATATTACTTTTTTCAATACATTTAAATCCGAGTTATTGTCTAATATATCTTATCTGGATTTCTCATCTCCAGTGTACCTACCTTTCCTCTGTTGTACATGACTCGCTTGAGTAATGTATGTACCTAGGTATACAAAATTATAGCTAGTATGTACTGGTACATATGGAGTTGTTCAAATGTCCTTACGGAGAATTTTATTTTCAACATTTATCTCTCAAAATCACACCCCGCGCCAGCTGAGCAGAGTGTAAAATATTTTAATGAGCTTGTTACATGCACAAATATGGTGTGTGTGTGTGTCTGTGAGGGAGAGAGCTGGAGGAGAATGTAATAGTTCTAGGTACGTCATAACGGCATGTAATAAAATCTCTCTAATACTCCATGGTCATGTTTAAAATGTGTATAATATTCACAGACTGACAACGACGTAATTATACATTTCAAATTAACTTTAATGTCTGCTTCAAGGACTGGAAAGAAAAGAGTATGAAGCTAAAAATAAGTGAACTACAGTCAGCTCATCGAGCTCATTCTCACAAGCCAAACTAACTAAAATTAACTAACAACCGAGAAAACATCTTTATTTCGCTGTGGCATTGTCCATATATTGCGTGCACAAGATTTTCAGAAATTTCAACCTCCCCCTCTAACTAGTAAGTTTACATCCAAATGAACGACCTGTTTAAGAGGATACAAACAATTTTTCAGCCAAAACCCCTCCCTCTCCCTCAATTATATACACTATATATGGACGATGCCATATTACTGTTATCCCTATGTAACCTTTCAAACTAGATTCAGATCAGAGTAGAGTGCACCCGTCAGAAGCCCAATGCGGTAGTTTGATGCACGGAATAGCATTCAGACATGCTAGTATATTTTTAATGAAGCTAATTTAAATTTCTGTTACAGTCGAACTTCGTTATAGCAGATTTTCATATTTGCACATAACGGATTTTATCCGTTATAGAGCTACACTCAACTATCTTTGTAAACCAGTATACTATGTCTGGTATTAATTATTAGAAGACTTTTGCATAAAATTAAAATGGACAAAGTGTTTATCATTCTGGGTGCCTTTATGCAGTTTGTAATAATAATATAATTAAGAACTCAAAATAGTACTATAAATCTTAGCAACAGCAACAAGTGCAATTTTAACTAGATTTTCTGCAAAGTACGCTTCGATTGTAATTTAAGCTGTATGTATGTATGTAATAATAGGTATATAAGTTTAACCCAAATATTTGTAAAGCTAAAGCAAGGCTGACTCTTTAAGTGAGTACACCCCTTTATTCAACCTCTGCAGTGAAAAGGCTCTCTAATCCGGTATAGAGCAATCCGGTATAGAAAAGTTTACTGTCTCTATAAAAGCGCACATCATTTCTGAAGCTTACACTACTGAACTAACAAAAATTAGCATTCTTATGTATAATGTAGTGGTTATAGAAGCGCATTCTAAACAAACAATGACGCAGAAGCATTTCATAAGCTGAAAGTATGTTTGAGTTTTATAATACAATTTGATGTGAGCACAAGTTTGCAAAAACCTACTCACTCACTCAATCATACAAACACATCTCTCAAGTAAATATGAAAGAAGGAGGGATAAAGTATAACAAGGCATGGATATGGAATGCGAGTATCACATGGAAAATAATATAGGGATGCAGAAAGCAAACATGAGAAACTGAAACTGTGAAAAGGGAGAAAGCAGAGAGCGAGAATTCGTTTGTGAACCATGGAGAAGAAAGGATAGAGATAGAAAGGTGAAAATACAGTAAATAAAAGGGAAATTCGTAAGTATATAGTCTAGGATAATTATCATCACCCGTTCTTCAGTCATTTTTTTTCGGCGCTCCAGAGAAGCGAGATGGTAGAGGAACCGTAAAGGACCACGGATGAGTTTAGAAACCTACAAGGAGGCTGATGAGATTTCACTCGGTTATTAGAAGGAGCTCTAGCTACACTAAAAATGAAAAGAATGTGCACCGTTCTTATCAAACGTGGGCTGAAACAGATACGCATCTCGCCATGTATGTAGGTAAATATAAATTGGAAAGCGTATACTCTCGCCACAGGCTCTCATCATAAAATGAAATTCGAGTAAAGAAAAAAAGCGAGAGGAAAATTTCAAGTGAGAGAGTAAAGTGTGTGCATCCTTTGGAGTGTGTGATTCAAATGATTCGAATCGAGTGAAAGTAAGTAGGAGCTAATAAAAAGATCGGTGGTTGTCTACTTTTAGTTTATAATGAGGGAAACCGCTCCACTCTCTCTGGAGCCATAGAACACAAGCAGAGAGCTGACGCGGAGAAAGTGCAGCCTTTTCCGAGGCAGCTTTCACCATGACATTTTTCCTGTTTTGATTGTATTGTCTGTTTGTCTATCTGCCTCCATCAAAACGGAGACATCTCCTTTCACTAATTAAACGGAGCAACAACTCAGAGTCAGTTCCATGAAATTTCATATTCATTCTTTAGTCATCAGCTATAGGAAAAGATATTTATTGGTATCAGAAGGCAAATGAGAAAATTCAATTAATTGCAAACTGAATTCATGCTTCATTTCCCTTTCCCCTTTTTACGATAGGCATTTGGTCTTTGATCGTTTTGGGATTCATCCTGCTCTCGATTGCATGCATACGAGCTAAAGGAACACAGAGTTGAACCCGCTCAACAAGAGCTTGACTTTATGCAGGGATTCAAACGCGCTGTCATTCAAAGTTCTCCCCGTTGACGTAGATAATAGCAGAGTGGACTCTGCAGAAGAAAGGGAGTGAGGAGAAGTTTATAAAATGGTCATACGTGGTCGTGTTCTTGTCCCCTACCTCATTGTTCACACTATGGCTGGTGACGGGGGAAAGGCTCGTAGAAGTATAGCTCCGATAATGGCGATCCCTTAAAGAAGGACAGATTTATAACTGAAGTAAACGGCTTGACTTTGAATGTGAATTTGTTGGATACAAAGAAATGAAAAAATTGGAGAGGGTTTACGGTTTCTTATCTTGATCTTGCAGTTAGAATAGATGATTCAACTTGTGATAGTGTGAGGTGAAATCAGGAGCGCTGAGGAAGACCGAGGTGTGGCGAAGACGCAAGATGAAAAGAAAAATAATGACATGAGCACACTTTTTCTGTTTACACTGAGCACATGATAGAGAGTTTGATACATGCCTGTCGGGAACACAGCCGGATTTTTTTCCTGTGTTAGATCCATTCTAGCCATATATCTTGTCCAAGTCAATTTCGCTCATATTTCCTACCCTAACAAGTGTAGCGTTTATGCTCAATATAATATGTAACATGCTTACAGCTACCGACATATACAAAAGCCTGTTGTATATGCATAGATACACACAGTATGTGCCTGGTAGCCAAAATCGCTTGCATATAAATAGTATGCAAGTTAACAAGATTGGGATTTTTTTTGCATCATTAATATTTAACGGGACACCCACACTACTCCCAGTAAACTGGGTGGATGTTCGGAGGGAAGAGAGGAGGGAACGGGAGACGGAAAAAACGAATGCATTGTCGCCTGGTGTTTGTTCCAATTGGGATCCCAGGGTGAAGTAGTGCTGGAAGGAATCACGTCGTGAAATTAAGCACGTGCCTCTTGGAATCCCAATCGCTTCCATATGATGATCAATAAGATCAAGTTACTGGGTCTTCCCCGTGAAAACTCGTGCTGGGATCTGGAAATCAACTAGACCAACTGCAAAGTGAAGACTGACTTGTCGGTTCCGCCTCCATCTCTTTGTCTCCTCCGTCTGAACGCATACATACACATGAGTGCATATGCTGAAGAAAGAACTTAACCGGGAAAATGTACAATCAAATGCAAACTAGAAAAAAAAACTTATACTTACTTCTATACATATGCAACAGCCCGTCCTTAGAACATCTCCAACTCCCGCTCCTAGCATCGTATGTCTAAGGCAATAAATATAAAAGACTATTTTACTTTGAATTAGAATCTTATTCCGATTACTTTCTCTATTTGAGAGGCTCTCCAGAGACAGAAATTCCTGTAAATAAAATGATTGAATCAAACCTAAAAGCATTAACACATCATCAATGCCTGCGGTTCCTTAATTATAATATTTTCGTTTTCAAAGCTGACAAATACACACAAATATTTTTCTTTGGCGGAAATGAGTTCGTGTGTAGTAAAATAATTTTGAGGGGGAAATTAGTTGGCTTTTAGCAGAATATAGGAGAGTGTTCCTTCAATGCACAGGATGCATACACATACATCAATCGTCTCGAAAGCTCCAGGCACTTAACATATTTACTGAATTCATAAGTTCCTACCTGCACACACTGAGAGATCCACTCGATAACTCCCTACATAGGTATGTTTGTATACAAAAAAAACTTCCAACGATTAAAAAAAATAATGAAAACGGAAATTACGTCCGTTGTGGGATGTGAAATCATTTATGCCATGTTTTTCTCCCTATGAGAGCCAACAGACAAAATACAAATATTCATTTATCCATGTATAAATGACGGTGCTAGTACATGTCTAGATACATATTTATACATAGGCAAAATGATGAAAAATTGCTAAAGATTTTCTCCTTGACGTTTTATTCCCTCACTCCTGCAACCTTTCATTTAGTACTAGCCTCTCTGTGTACACACATACATAAATTTAATCGGCAGAAAATTAATTTCCTCGTGTGCTGTATTGTAGTAATGCTAACGTTCTTTTTTCTGTGATTATTTATACAGATCCAAAATGATGGTGACTCGACGACGGATGATTCTCCAGACAATATTCATCACATTTTCCCTGTGGCATTCGTCCCATGCAAATATTGGTAAGACCAACTATAGGAATTATTTTCCAACTTAAATATTTTGTCTACAATTTTGAAATGATTTCTGTTTGAGTTCAAATTTTCTTTCGGTCAAAATACAAACAAGTATTAAAAACTACATTATAGTTCATGGTATAAGTTAAATATCGTTAGTGCCATACTTCAGTGTTCTAACATTAACACCCCATGTTACAGGTAACAGAAAAAAAGTGCAAAGTAAAACAAATGGACTCCGTTGACTTAAGGGATTACTTTGTTTGACCAATTATCCAGATTAAAATCAGTCATAAATGTCACGTACTGCGATAATTGGTTGGAAAATAAGCCTTTCTTCCAAGAAAGCTTGGATGTTTTTCACGACACAATATATTCATGATTAACAATGAAAGAATAAAAGTTAGTTAGGTGTGAAAGGATCTCGATTATTTCGGAATTAAGCCAAGAGAATAGGAGTATAGGAGAGGGGGGAAGTAGAAAATAATAATAAAAGCTTCATGTGTGTGTAGTGGAAAAATATTGTAGAAGAGACAAAGGAAGTGGAATGTGCCAGTTCGTCCTTTCCGTCTCACTCTAACTAAGATGAACAATTATACTTGACTCCACTAAAATGGTAAAGATTGTTTAACGTCATATGTTGCGATTAGTACGACAACTTTCACTATTAGTGTAAGTATACTCAAAGTGGGATTTGTTACAGACGGAGCAAGAGACATGTAGCTAGTTCCAATCCATTAATACTAATCGTTATCATGAGGCTGAGGCTACAAATTATTGCCATTCTTTATATGCCCAATCAAGAGTATTACTGGGTATATCTCTGCCATGGTGCTGTCTGTGTACACTCGTGGGCCTTCGGGTGTATAAAAGTTTGCCTAGATCTATCTCTGCTCTTCGAGACTCTATATAGATAGGACTGGATGGCTATACTGTACTAAGAGAAATCATATTTTATATATGTATGTAAGGGTGTTCTTACAATAAAGGAGTGAGTGAGTGAATGAGTGCGCTTCAGCCATCGATCGGAGAAAGTGAAAGAGAAATACGGGCTAGTAACAAGCGTAGCTATGTGTAAGGCACATTATGTATGGGAGAAGAGATAGAGATTACATTTCATTGGATAGGACCAGGACAGAGAAAAAAGGGAAAAGAAATGAAGGGTCTTGCGTTGTATTGGAAGAATATGAAAAGATTGCAATATGATTTGAGTAATCATAGTGATTTCAAAGAATCACTCTAATGGCCAATGGAGCTTTAGTCCAAAGATCATCTTCTTTCTCTCTCTCTCTCTCTCTCTCTCTTTCTCTCTCCTCTTCTCCACTTTCTCATTTCTTCTGCTCATCCTCATGTTTCTCTTCCTTTCTCCCCTTACAACGACCACAGCATACCTCTGTAGACTGTATGTACAGCATTATCTGACTTCCCCCTTCCTTCCATTGGCTTTATTTTTCCCTTCAATACTGTTACTACAATGCTTTCTTGTCAAGAGACATACGCATGAAAGTCTTAAGATTAGACATTTCGTATTTTTTCAAACAATCTACAATCTACTATTTACTTTTACTTTAACTTGCATTTATACTTTCAAAATCGTACTTCAATACAATTGTGTATTGCATTGCAGAGCATCCCATTCCTATAACATTCCTGGAAAGGAGAGATAATGGATTTGCTTATCTATATCTCATACACGGGGATATACTAGTATATCATGGTTTCTTTAAAAATAGAAATGCTCATAAGAAGTCCACACTATTGTGGATCAAATACTTTCAAGATTGGTTGGTTAGTCGTATAGATGTACTTTGGACAGCGAGGAAGAGAGAGAGAGAGAAAATTTGTCTCCACTCTCCCTTGTGAAAGTGAAGGCAATAAGTGGGTAAAAGAAGAATAAGAGAACAAGAAACGAAAAAAAATCCATACACTCTAGTAATTTTTCCTTACGCGGCTGACCCCATTTAGTTTCTTCTTTTTTGGGTGTTTCTCCCTTGTCTTTTTGGCTCAGATTTTATGGGGATAGCTTTAAAAACGCTTTTTGGCTCCAATCCAAAGCAGATTTACTCGACCATTTTTGCTTTCTCCTTCCCCCCTCTTATATTTTTCTCCTTGTCTTTCTTTTTTATATGCTTTTGTCTCTCTCCTCCCCTCTCTTCCTCTCCCTCTATTTCCCACTTAAATTCGTCTTGTATTACTATTAGCGTTTCAAAAAGTTGGTTTCTTACACGTTTGCATTTTCCCCTGGTCTTTCATGTATTCCTTTCTAGAATCTCATTCTCTTTATTTCTATCATTGCTACAACATCTAACATGATAGCATAAATAAATGTATGCCTATTTAGTGAACACCATGGGGGTAAGAGAAAGTTTCAGTGTTGCTTTTTATAGGAGTACTAGTGTATAAGGAAGAAAGAAATTGTAATAGAGAGGAAGCGTTAGCTGAGATATCGTAATTTGCTGTACTTTCTCTTCATAAATGTAGCAAAATGCACATTTTATGCCTCAAAAAAAACAGCTGTAAAATTTGTAACCATACTACTGAGAAAATTAACCTTCCGGTTTACGGAGTCTTTATTCTCCGCTTTAGCAATATGGTCATCTTTATTAACGTACTTTATACTTTTTATCTTATAGCCTAGTGCGGGGGTATATATACCATTTTCTTTATAGGTATACTTAGAAATGAATTTGCTCATTTCATAGAGCTGGGAGGGTACATTAATAATCTCCGATTTATTACCCACAGCACCAACAACTGTGTGGTTGGTGAGACAGTACGGGACGTGAAAAAACTGTTGACTTTCATACTGAATGCACGCTTCCGGGAACAATTTTTTTTCAATAATTTTGTTTATCTTGTGGTTTGTAAAAAACACTTTTTTTTACTACTAATTTCGTATTCCTGAGTTGCTAAATATATCTAATGGTGATTCGTACGTAATGACGCATGCAAATTAAATTAATTTCTAAATTGAATATTACTTTTGATTATGATTAATACGATTTGAAGCACTTGATGTTACTAAATTAAAAATAAAACAGATTAGTTTGAATGAGTGCTTGCGGTTGGTTCCACGGGTTAATTTAAAACTCATCGTGGTGAATTGTCTGAAACGAGAAGTCACCATCAATGGTTTCAAAAATGTGTAGTAATTCAACGTTAGTTGATAGTTGAATGCAGTACTGGTTAAAATTAAAGTAGCAAAATTTTAACGGCAGTAAATGGTCTATTTCATCAAAACGATAAAGCTATTTCATTGCACAATACGAACATGCAAAGTTTATTAGTCCATCAATTATTTGTTTAAGGGTGATTCTGAGCAGTACAGTTCTCAGTGGACAGCCACCAGCTTCGCCATCCCATCCCGGGATCCCGGGATGAATATACTAGGGTTATGGAAGCGTGCAATAGTTTGCAATCGCTCTGAGTTTTACGTAGATTGTGGGAGACTGTATCAAATTGGCTTACTAGACTAAAATGAAATTGACCGGAGCTTATTGTAGTCTGTGTGCTGAATTATGTCTAGCAATTATAAATATGTGAGTGGTAATAAAATATTTCCGTATGGTTTGTAATTGTTAAGCGTATTTCTGCTTTTGATCTGACCGCAATTTCAATCTGATTCATTTTGTCACCCACGCAAGTTTGAATAGGAGAGCAAACCATAAACCGTAGTAAATCAGTTTGAATAATTGAGAATTACAGCTTTCACTTGCCATTTCCCATTAAGCATGCCTGCCTTTGGTGTTCAGTGTGATACTGCCGATGGCTGGGGCTGCTGTAGGAAAACATGAACTGAGGGATAGAGAGACAAAGAGAAAGTGAAATCCAGATTCCAGATCGCATGGTTGACTGGTTATTTGGTCGCTCTCGTTTGAAATCAGAGGCCCAGACTGATGAAAGAATATCGGTTTAGGGAAAGACAGAGATTTTCAAATCAAATCCAAAGGGTGTAATCTTCAATTTGATAACAGTCTCGTCTTACTGCAAACAACTCTATAGACTCCCAGTCACCTCCAGCTCAGCTCAACGAGATTCCTACCATGTCCACGTCATTGCCATGCCACAGCACAGCACTGCTCGTAGTCACGAAAAAGACGTGAACAAGAAGGGAATGGCTATGTCATACAGATACGCGAGCATTCACAGACTCAACTTCGTAGCTACATCACGTCTGGTCGTCTGTTTGGTAATCTCCTTCCATTTTTACCATCTCACTGTACACTACACGATACTCCTACATGTGCGTACAGTCGAGTCTACGGAGAGATGGTAACCGCGATACATGGACACACTGTAACTCTCACTCCCATATGCCGGCCCGTCTAATGTCTACAGATAATGTGTACAATGTCTCCTCGACGTCCCTCCTATTCCGAAAGGAAATAAAAGGAATGGAGACAGGCGAGCGGGAGTGGGAGAGTATGTGAGACGCGTGAACGTAGACATAAGTTTGGATGGGCATAGGAAGTAGCAAGGAGAAAGGTGATCGTGATCGTGACTCGGGTCTCCATTAATGAAATGGATCTTAAACCAAAACCAACCAAAGCGAATAGAGTCAAGCATAATCAAAATCAACTAGGAAACTAACTTGCTCCTGCTCTACTGACTGTATTAACTGAGCACCACTATACTCATTGCCCTTCCTCATTGCATTAACATCCATATACGTGGAGCATAAAGATTTCCAACTATTCCCATCCAAATTGTGCAGTACCCCGTTTTCCAGTTTTAGAGTGCATATCTGTATTGGTTTTGGGTTTACTTTCTCTTCTGACAGAGGAGAACTAATCAAAAAAGAGGTTTTCTGCATGAAGATACTGTAAAAGTAAAATGAGCCGAGTGCAGCGGATTGAGAGAGAGAGAGATAGACGAAGTGTGGGAAGGAAGCTTGAGGCATCGGATTATTGAGACTATCTGGATGGAGAACAATGTTGGAGGAACGAAAGCGGAGCAAAGGAACTGGAAGGAAAGTAAAGGAGGCTAGGAGCCATAGGATGAGGAAATTCTAAAGTTGGAACATTAGATCGCGTGTCCTTCACTCAATCCAATGCCATCGTGTAGGGTCCGGTATGCAGTGGAATGCAATGCAAATATATCTCTTCAGTCTGCATCTCATTCTCAACGACCGACTCGCAACTGAGCACTGAAAATCCATGGAACTCAAACTAAAACCACGTTGAGCTTGGTCTGAGTCGGTCGGAGAGAAAATAATTAGCCAAATTGAACGAAACCATTTATACGTAATATATTCAGCCCTCTAATGGCTTTTATAGTCCATCAATACAATTTGGACCATCGCATAAATTTCAACAACACGCAAGCCCTTCACATGAAGATAACATATGTCTCTGCTATTACTACACACACAGTCATAGCCACGCACAAAAGAATATTTCAAACAACTATTACATATAGACCATCCCTATCCTGGCTATCCCCCTTCACGTCAGTGCTCCACACATAAACATTCACATGGACACTAGCCAATGTCTGCTCCCCCCTTCGATGCTCTTAAGAGCAAGCTAGAGAAATAAGTTGAACTATATAAATGGTCTAAATGCTTGGCCTCTAGTTTAGTTTTTTTTGTAGAAATAGAAAGCCGTTTCTACGAAAATTCTCCTTTTTTCTGTCTCTTCTCACCGGTTGCTCTCTTGGCTGTGCCTTGTGCTCGTGGTTGCTTTTGCTCAAATTCCATTTGGACTTGGCTTGCTTTTCCTTTTTCCCTTTTACTCTCTGTTTCATGGTGTCTCTGTACGTGTCTCATGAATCATCTTCTCGCCACTTTTGACTTAATAAACTACAGTCATGACTACAGGGTTCAAGGGAAAGTAATAGATACCCCTTTTGGTGATTATGTGCATAGACACTTATGTGCATATACATGCGTTCAAAGAGCTCACGCCATATACTCTTTCGTCTTAATTCTGACTCATTGGTAGCTGGCGTCAGCAGCGTCTGTACGTGCTAGTGAAAACAAACAAGGAAAACTCTTATTTGAGGAAGTTCTAGGGGCAACTCATATCTCTCCTTGTACATACGGTTCCATGTTATCTACAGACATATAATCTGATATTTGATATTCGTAGTTTCTTAGTTTGTAGATATACATATGGCATGCGATATTTGTGAGTATACGAGAAGCTGGGGTATTATTGTTTCTTCTTGTGTTAGGATTGGAACCTTCGCTTTTTATGGAACGTGGGTGAACAGCCAAGGATTTCCATTTCTTACTTTGTTTCCTAGTTTGCTCTTTTCCTTTGATCATGGCCCCGTCTATGTCAATGCTCATCTCATGTTGTTCCTTCTTCTAAAAAAAAAAGAAGCAAAACAGAATCTTGGCAGATTGAGGCTTTCTCTCCGTCCTTTTATCTAATAGTCAAAATAGAAAAATAAAAAAACCCATTGTCCTACCTTCACCTCTATAACCTCAGTAACAACCATATGAAGAAACATAAGTAGTACTTCAAACTATTTCACATTCCACTCATTTTTATTCTGCTTTAGTCCATAGTTCATGGACGCAAGGGTAACATTTCCAACTCTTAACTAGTTCCCCATCAAATCTATGCGTTTACGTTGAGACAAGTGTTTGCTCAAAATATACGTATATTATACGGTTTCCCACTGCACTGCAACTGCAGTCAACTGTAATTCTCATTCTCACACACTCCCATAAAATGTACAGATAGTTCTTATATATTTCCACGTAATACAACGTATGCATATCTTCAGACTCATTGGTTTGGCGCAGAGGTGCATACATTGTATTTTCTGCGCATTGTATTGGAGTGCATGGGGCATAGTGTCCTGAGGTACAATTGAGTGGATGGAGTCATTATTTGTGACAGAATAATTTGAGGTTTAGTTGTTCAAATGGTAAATAATACAGTGTTCTGACGTGTTGATGGTTGTTTATATTGGTAGGCTTGTCTACAAGGCCTTGGACATCCCGGTAATTGAGCCGATGGTTCTTATTAGTTATTGATATCCTTTAATGATTAAGTTGATTAAGAGATACGTACGCGTCTATCTATCTGCATCCTTTGTTCTATACTTAGACAATGTGGGACGGGATTTTCATGCACTATAATTTACACAACGATAAAGCTTCTAGTTAATTGCTGAAATACAGCGAGAGAGATCTCCAATCTTCCTTCACTCATCACACAAATCCCTAACTACCCTGTCACGGTGTGTTCCTCATTGTCCATACAACTTTCCTTCACATTTCCCATTATCAATGACTAACATGTATTGGGAAAAATGCGAAGGAAGGGAAAGTTATTCTACAAGAATAAAACTTTAGTGTCTGACATTGTTCTTCAAAGTTTGAAGCTATAATCACATTCACCTCTACTGATGTACTGATATTCCAATTCATTTGGCTTACATAAATAAATAATTATCTCCAAACCAAGAGCCTATACCTATAGGTACATTGGAGCGGAGGGTGAAAGTAAAAGACGGGACGGATACAGAAGGAACACTAAAGATACAACAAACTGTGCTGGAGTGCGTGGTAGTGCTAAGGGGACTTTGGCACGGGCATGAGAATGAGTTTGAATCGTAGGTTGGACGTATAGGAGAAAGGAACACATGTATTTTGTCTAAGAATAAGCATTGATTTTTAATAATCTGCCCTACTACTTTCCTTTCCTATGCTATGCATTCCATTCCAACTGCATCAGCGTATGGGAGAGTACAAGTTTCCGCTTTCTCCAGTCACCAGTTTTGTAGGTTGGACCGTGCGACCGAGTAAATGTATCATATTGTAAATGTATAATAATTATATAGGTGGGTAGGTAAAAGTGAAATGTAACTTGATGGTTTATGTATTTTGATGAATGCTGTATGGGAAAGCTGCGGATGGGTTAATACAGGGTTGTACTCGTAATGTGAAGTAGAGGGCTTAAAGGTTTGTTGAGTTTTGGCTGTTGGCTCCGCACTGGATGGCTTTCCACTGGCACTTTGTAGTTATAAGCCCAGTGAATTGAATTATAAAACTTTTGCTGTATTCTCATTATCCCATTGCGTTACCTTACCAAATGAGATTTAGACTCCCTCAGCAAAGACCAGTACAGCCGGCAGCCGAAAGGAAAGGCAGAGGTAGAAGGCAGGCAGGCAGGTATGCATGTGTATTTATACATAGTCGACGACTGCCGATGAGAATGGAGGAGGTGGAGGTGTGTGCGCACCCCAGCCAGGTCGAGACAATAAAACTCTCCAACTTTCATTTATTACTTATGCATATCAATATTTCAATCAATTACGTTACAACAGTATATATAGATTTTTCTAAAAATATAACTTCTATATATGTATATGCTATCTATATAGTATATCCTATTCAACGAGGAAAACTAAGCAGCCAGCTATTATCTACAGTCCACCGATATGTCCTTATTTGCTTGTAAGATAATACGTATGGTAGTTACGGTAGGCGGCATCAGCGACAGCACGTGTGTTCCAAGCTCATGTAAATGCTTTCTCTTGCGTCCTCTCCTATTCAATGGGTTTCTCACGAATTACAGTTCCAGCACAGATTCCAGGTAACGAGACTAAATGGCGCACCCAAAATGGCGTGGGACAAAATGGCGTGGATACAATGGCGTACGGACGAAATGGCGTGAGACCGAATGGTGTGGA
>JAQFZC010003563.1:0-18426 GCA_034695205.1 Dicyrtoma fusca | reverse complement strand
GTAAGGGAAACCTAAGAGGTGCTTCAAGAGAATCAGGGGTGTAAGGCCAGGGGATCTGTCCCGGAATTTCCCCGATACAGTACTCTTGGTTTCTGTTCCTGCTCTTCCGTGTCCTGTCCTTCGATCAGTTTACGTTTTCCTCCAGCTGTCTAAGTCTTGTGAGTACACGCCAAGGTTACTTCAAATGTTCTCTATGGCCCCATACGCAACATACCTATGTATTTAATGATAGGGCCGGTTATTTGTAGAAACTGAAGGCGTCGACTGTGTGGTCCAGACCCCGAGATGTGAATGTGAGTGCGTGAAATGGAAGGCGCTACAAAGTCAAGTGCGAGTGTGGAAATCCAAAAGGAAAAGTTTTATTTACCTAAAGCGAGAGGAGAGGGGCCGGCTGTGATAAGGGAAGGGAGCATTTAGGTAGTTCACTGGTATGGCAGTCAGGGCCACAAAGGGAGAGTAGGGAGACGTAAATAGTGCAGTCGAGTCCCTTCAGACAGAGTACAGAGCATAAGTCCCACTATATACTATGGGAATGCCTACTACTATGAAGATCTATATGTAGATTTAAGGGAAGGAAGGGTGACAAGGGCTATGGGGAAGTCAGATCACATAGACATTTAATACATTTACGTTTGCCTTTTTCACATGTAGTTGAGGATTTAAGTATTCTAATTAGTTTTTGTTAAGGGTGAAAATATACGAGCAAGTAAATTGATCTTGTCTCTCTAATTAAAATGCAAATGGTTTTTCCACTTTGCGGAAGCCCAATGGGTCGTGAAATGACTGAGGATTCTGTACATAATGCATGGCTAGCGGAGCTCGAGAGTGAGAGAGAGAGAGAGAGAAGACAAGAGAAATTGCGGGAGACATTCTACCACATGCATCCCAACGTAGCAGCTAACTACCTACTTGCATTCAAAACTACAGTCAACTCAAACCAAAAACGGAAAACTTTTCTCTATCTCTTCCGCTCTGTCTCGACACGTTCCCGTTCTCTTGTTCTCACTTGACAGAGAGAGAGAGACTTGCATTGAGGCAGTAGGGACAGTCACGGGAGACAGAGAGTAGAGGAGTATGAAGGAATAAAAAGAATGCATACATAATGTAGGAAGACCTAACCTACTCAGGAGAGAGCCTCGTGTGCCAGCGTCGTGGTCTCTTTGGCTTTATATTTCGGAGTGGAGGACAGTGCAGTAGTGCAGAGTGCGGTGCATCGGGTGCACCGTGGAAGGATGCAAGGTCTTCCCAGTCCTCTGCATGTATTGATGAATGTCGGGAGTTTTTGGATTGAAAGGAGCGGATGGTCGATGTAATTTAATGTTTCCAATGCAACCGAGGTATGTCATCTCACATTCTTCCCATGCAGACATTTTATTTCCAAAACTGAATCAACTTACTATTAACTCTTGCAGTCTCTCCACTTCTTCTATCATAGCTCCCTCTCATCGGTACGTAGAGCGGAGAATACAATAAACCATAAACCATGGAAAGTATTCTGGGGTGATGCATTATTTTATCTCCCTCGATGTACACCTATGTACCAATGTACTCGCTTCTCCGTTCCATTGAATTTATGCTGCGTTCTATTCTGTAAATATCCGGTGCCCTCGTCTCGGAGTCGTATAAAACGCTATGATGGAGTTGTTGAACTATTGCATTGTATTTCCCTTCTAACTGCGTTTATAGTTGTTGTACAACATGGTATTGTGCACTGAGTTGACAGACCCTGTGACAGAGACATGAGGGAGGCGAAAGCAAGAAGTCAGCGATCGGGACAAAATGCAAGGATTTTTTTCCTCATGTGGGATTGTACCTTGACGTTAACTTTGTACGTTCTATTTTGCAGTATGTCTATAGGGTGCGGTGGGGCCTGTATCGATGGCTCAAATTCAAATTCAAATAACTGGCTAGGTACCAGTAGTATGGAATGTTATGGGCATGGACATATGTAGGTTGTATGTGGTATAGGAAAACAATGGCGAGACTAGAGGCTTAGTAGACTGTATGATGTTGATGTGCAGGCGAGGAATCCGAGGAAGTCGAGGCGGAGAGACTCTTACACTTTCACTCGGCGACTCCACGGCTCGGCTCAATCCCCTCCATTAGGCGTCATCCATAAAAATTCATAGTTTTCCCGTCCGTATGATTTGCTCGTGTGCATAAGGATGAAGGAAGGCAGTCGAGGTCTTGTGAATGTGAATGGGACTCGAAATGTGAATACATTTTCTGACGGAGAGGACAAGGTAGACAGACACATGATGATCGTCACATGTAGCTCTGAAGCCATGTTGTACGTGCATACACATTAGTGTGCATTTTAGAGTCATGTATGTGCCTATATTGAATATCGATGTACGTTGCAGAGAGTCGGGGGAATGGATCTAGCAGTTGAGTTGGGGAAAGTCTTGAGTCTTGCAAATAGCTGTAGCTATGCTGTGGCGTCCTAGGTAAGGATGTGTATTATACGGGGATAGTGAGCTGGGACGAGGAGCTGGAGTCGGAGACGTTGATGTGCCAGCTTTTCAACGAGATTTTCCATGAATATAATATGAAAGCCCTCAAAGCGCACTTTCTACATTTCCCTCTGCACTCACCGTCTAAAGCCTCACTTGCTTTGGTCCATAGATGCTTTTGATTGACCACAAAAGCTTTAAACTCACAGAATCTTTGATAATGTCAAATCCACTAGGACCCCAGACAAGGACGGAGCCCAGTGCAGTTCAGTGCAGTGCAGCATTTCCGTCTCCCTTCAACTCCACTCCACTTCCACCGCCTCCTTCTCTCCATTACACACTCCACCGTCCACATTTGTTTCCGGTACGCATTCATTTCAATTAACTCCACCGTTATCCCTCTAACTTCAATCCGAATTCTGAATCTAATGGTGAAGCACTACTCATAGTCAGAGGACAAAAAACATTAGAATAATTTGAGTACAAGCAGAGCAATGTGTACAGATGTGCATAGTACTGTTTGTGAGCAAGGCAGAGGGATAAGGGATAAAGTAATAAGAATGAATTCTGGAGCTATTAGCATCTCGGCTACTATTTTATGTCCGTGTATGTAGATATCAAAGTGGAATGGCTTTAAAATACTATTAGTTCTGGAGGAAGCAGTCTCGCTACCTGCAGTACGTAAACGTAGGTATTCCATACATTGTTTTATGAGGAGATTCTGTTTCTGCTTCTGCTGAATGATGTTAGTCTCCATTCCATTCCAATCCGTACATTGAAACGTATTGCTGGGCCTTCCTTCCGTAATTCCTTTCTCTCTCTCTCTCTCTCTTCTCCCTTCAAAGCCCAATATTATGGCCAAATGGACTGAGCTGAGCTCGGGATTAAGTTGTACACAGATACACTCTCTCCGATCCCACTAAAGCCGCACAGAGAGAAATAGAAATAGACAAAGAGCGAGGAAGAGAAAGTGGTCGGACACGAGGCATAACAGGAGAAACTCTACACCCTTATTTTCTCCATAATTACATAAATTAAGTTTCAACACTATTTTCCAAGTCCATGTTTGAGCATATTAAATGCTACACCTGTATGTCTCTCCAACGTCTCACTCCCACTCTATAGACTTATTCCAGTTGCTAATGTATGGTCTAGAGGCACACACGTGTAAATGAATTCTCAATCTAACCTTATGGCTTGCTCTCAAAGTATTACAATTTCCATCAATTGATTACCTCTGTTTACTTTCTCTCCAGAGAGCTCCCTGTCCTTCCGTCCTTCCTCCACGACTAGACTAACCCATTTACCATTCCTATTACGTAGACATAGAGAGGCATTTCAACCATGACACGTCCACCTCTAAAGGCTGTGCATATATCGTCGGTGAAGGCACATTCGGGGGAAAGTCCGGTTCATGCTTTAAAGTATTGGGAAGAAAGTTCAGCGTCATCTTGAAGTAACTGCTAACAATCAACTACCCTCCAATGTATTTACAGAAAATTAAAGCCGGTATTTTTAGTTTTCAAAAAGGTACAAAAGTAGCATTTTTGCTTTTTGAAGCATAAGTAATTGAAAAGTTGAAGTGAAGGAGACGCTGGACGTGAGTCAGAAGGTTACTAAGCGGGAACTGGACTTACTCCACAATGCTTCTTCATCCACGATACCTCTTGGAAGCGCGTATTTGCCCAACCAGTGCCAGTGGCCGTGTAAGTGCAATTGACTCTAGTGCAACAAAATACATAAAGTCAACTGCTAGTGGAGGCTTCCATTCCTTTATCCCTCATTTTATAGCCGATTCTTTGACTACCTATTAGACGGACGAAACTGACTTGACTTTATGACGACGCGGCAAATTACAGACAGACAACCACACTGGAACCAACAATCATGAGACCGAGCCAGACGACAGAACTTTCCCATTCCCGTTTACTTCCCATGTACCCTTTCTGTGTATATCCTCCACCATCCACCACTCTCACGTTCACAGAAGACAGAGACAGTGCAGCGGCAGTAAATTGTTCGTAAATATTGGCTAGAGTAAATAAATACCGTGGAACACAATAATAGAATATGATACAGAACATTGCTGGGAGTGAGCGTCGACTGCTCTTCTATCTTTCAAACGACTCCGAGCAATGATTATCCAGCACATGGCATCATACATTATATTGTCTCCGTTTGTACGACTGTACGCCCTATCTCGTAATTTTTAGAGCTTCGGATGGAGCTTTGACTTTTTTTTTGCCTCAACCAAGGTCAAGCTTGAAGCAATAAAGTGATTGTGAGTTTGACCATGTATTCCTATGCATTAGAATCAATTTGTGTGTAAATTGTAAATATTGAGGGGAGCAAAAACACCTTTATAATCTACAGTGTAATAATAGATTGATTCTAAACAGCGGTATGACAGGACAGAAGAGCGTCAGAACCCGTGGCAGGATTCACATTAAGTATTAATTTACACTGTATTTTCCCAGTGTGCAAGACTGGTGATACAAATAGGATAAACACAGTGGGTCCTAAGCTGCAATGCTGGACTGCACGTAACCATAATAAAAAAAACTCCAAATCTACAAGGAAAATCGTCCTATTACTATCCGAGAAACATCAGTGCATCCCATCAATGTAGAAGGACATTTTTTATTAAAATTCAAAAAGCCAAAATGTCAGCCCTATGCTATGCTATGCACTATACCAGAAAGTGATAATTATAGAGCAATAAGGAATAAAAAAAATCAATGACAATAAAAATGACCCTAACACTTTCCTCCATTACTGAGGCAGTGTGCAGTGGTTGTTGAATGAATGAATAATTAATGGCAAGTTCTTTGTGTGTGGAGGAAATGTGAGCCGTCAAATAAAGAGTTGCCGGGGGAATAGAAAATATATTTATTCATAAACTAGAACTAAGAAGGAATAGAAATATCAGTATGTGTGAAAGGCTCTCATGATGATCGCTCTATTTCTGTGTGTGAAGACATTTGCATGCATGCAATCGCTCTGTGCGTGACAAGCAAGAAATTGCTATACCTATAGCATCCATCCGTGTCCGCATACGTACATCCATGAGCACCTTATGATGCCTAGGTATGCATGTACGATTGTAGATTTTGTAGAAGACGCTAGTCCATACTACAGCAGGCGACACGAGTAAAATGATTATTTTTCTTTAATTGAGTACAGAGGCATTCATTCCCCTGAAATGTCGTAGATTTCTATGCAAAAGGAGCTCCTTTGAAGACACAATAGATCATTAAGTTGGTGGTTGAATTCTTCATTTGTTGACGTTAAAAGCCCCGAAGCACACATCTTTCTTTCACAAAACTCACTCCTTTCAAACTTTCCCCAACCAACCGCCTCACCGCCAGACAAGACCAGGACCAGACCAAGCCAAACCATATTAGGCACCTACATACGACCAACCTTAGTAGTCAAACAGCCCACCCTGATATATATATGTATATATAACCAGATTGCCATCTATGTCCCTCATAGTAGACTGGGACTGGTGGAAGTGAAAGTGGATGTAGTAACCCGGAACGATGACGAGGCTGAAGAGAATGACTACACATGCCATGGTGTCTACAAGTCCTCACATTACCTCCCTCTAACATAATAAATGTTCCAGAAGCACACAAGATAAATTTTTCACTTGATCAACGAGAAAAAAATTGTAGATGAAGTACAAGCCAAAGTGCCAAAAGGAAGTGAAGGCAAACGAGAAAAGAAAGACGGGGAAAAAAGAGTTGAAAAAAATTGCTGGAGTGTATGCATGTAGTTGCAGCTCGTGAAGGCTTAGGTTGGAAGGACAAGGAATATGTATGTATGTGCTCTGGGATGAAAATGAGAATGTTCGATGATGATGATGTTGATGGGCTGTATGTGATGGTGTGGTGACTGGTGACGTCCGCTGATACTCTATGCGCTGTGGTGTGGTGTGTGGTGTGGTGGGAGTTGGGGAAAATTGGGAAAATATGAAGAAGCAAAACAGAAAAGGAACTTTTTCATCAAACTTTCACAGTCTATTGAAGTTGATGAGAGAACGACAGGGAAGATTATCACGTTTAATAAGCTGTCACCTTCCTGAAGCAGCAACAAGAGTTTACAACATCCTTACATCATACAAACCTAGTTGCGCCCTTTCTATTCCCCCCTTCCACTGTCTCCACACCATCCGCCAACAACCAACAGCTCTCTCAACGCCAATGTTTCTTTATTTATATGTCATCAATGTCTTCGTCACCACACACTCTCCACCTTGGCCGTGGAGGTTTCTCGAGGAAAAAAAGTTCCTTCCCCTATGAATATATAGAGACATCCCCTCTTAGTAATTCCCAGTATTGATCCATATCTCCAACAATTTCGATACAACTACCTTTCGGTATATATTAAAACAGCTGCATGAAAACTTACGATGAGACATTAGGGTACAGGGTACACAAGAACACTCTCCCGGTCTTGTAAGATCCTTGAGGGTGTCCAAAGATGCAGAATTATTTAGCCTAAGCTAAACTCCTGCTTTCATTCACTTTCACATTAAATTAATAAAATCATTAGCGTTTTTTATACAATATAGAACTATAACTTATTTTAATCATTTGGGGTAGTTTCCTGTCTTCTTTTATCCAAAACATTAATTACTTCAATAAACTTACGAGAATTCTTACGAAAATGTCAAAAAATTAAATCAGATTCGTCAAACTTTTTTGTTTCATTACAACGTAAGTTTTCATTCTTAAATACTCATATTTTTAAAGACACAATACATAATAGCTATCCTTCAACAATTTTTGTTTTTATAATAACTAAGTAAAACTGCTAATATTTCCAGCACTTATGACCTAACTTGTCAGTATATACAAAACATATTATGAAAGCATGTAAACATGAAGTTTGTACCCAATAGTTATATACAGATTGTAGGGCTATGTAATTGCAGTGCAATTTTACACAAAATGATTTTGTCCATATATTATCCGATATAGGTAGGTAAGTAGAAAATGCGTGAAATATATGCATAGAAATCTCGTCCAAGCCGCCTTTCCATCTTTTTCCTTATTTCACACTCAAATGAACTAATCTATTTCCCTCTGAACCTTTACTAGAACGTCTACTCTGCGAAAAAGACATCAGCAGCACATCGAATCGTGAGTCATCCATCCAGGTTAGGCGCAGCAATAGAGCAGTTCTTTGAAGGCCTCATGTTTATCTTACAGTGTTTTCAATTTGACCAAACCCAAAGAGTATTGGTATTAGAAAATACCTGACAACTAGACTGTGAAAGGCAAAACCACGAGTCACGTAGCTACTGACGTACTCGTAAAAAGTCCATAGCAGAACAAAACAAAACGAAAAAGCTTCCCCGTACAAGTCCTCACGGGAAAATTGTAATTTCAAGTCAAGTTCTTTACAGAAAAATGTCGCAAAAGTCAAAATTAAACCTCGATGTACTCACCAATAGAACCCTCATGGAATTATACTGAAGATGCTATGGATAAGCGATGAGACGAGCAGAAAAACCTTAACAAGCTCAGTAGATTTATTTCTTGCTTCTTCGAACTTAATGTGCATCTGCATCGGTATAGAGTGAGCCTATAGTTAATGGCGGTATCTTACTGGCACTAGTATGTGACTATGCTTTTTGTCCTCTGACGACACTGACAATGTAAACTAGACGTGAAACTTTTGTGGAAAATTCAAACAAATAACTTATGGATGAAATACATGATACCTGTGTGTGGTTCGTGCAAGTG
The DNA here is from genome assembly GCA_034695205.1 of Dicyrtoma fusca. Classification (NCBI taxonomy): domain Eukaryota; kingdom Metazoa; phylum Arthropoda; class Collembola; order Symphypleona; family Dicyrtomidae; genus Dicyrtoma; species Dicyrtoma fusca. The sequence goes on along the minus strand of JAQFZC010003563.1, from coordinate 10,220 downwards.
CACGGAATTTATTCCAAGGACTACCAGACCAATACCAATGCTAACACCAGTGATGGTGGGAAACTTCTTTTGAGATTCGGGAACCGAATCGCGTGGAACAACATCGCGTAGACAAAATTGTTGGGCCAAATCACCTAAGGAAAATATAGTGTTGAAATTCATAAGGAATAAAAAGCTTGATACTCTAGGGAAATTGTGGTTGCTCTTAAACGAAAATGTTGGTTAATCAGTAATAGCAAACTATAAAAACGTTCTTTTGTAAGATGCAAAAACAAGGTAAAAAATCAGGTAACAAGGTATCAACAATTGAACAAAGTTTATTTAATCCATAGCAAAGTTGTGCTTGTTTGTTATGACTATCGTCGTGTTATCACGAAGATTTCGTTTATCTAAATTGTTTTAAAACCCTTATGTCACGCGCTATCTTAAACCTTATTGTAGACCAATGCATTTGTACAAGAGCTTAAAACAGTAATTACACATTAATCAGTTAATTTTAATACTAGCCTCTGAAAAAACTACACTGGTAAGCATACTATAAGCTCTTACGGTGCCGTTCAAATATGACACAACGCTTAAAAAAGCAACCTTGAAGCGACCATTAATTTCTGTAAACCAAATCGCGCCCCATGTTTATAGGCATAGTATGCCCCTGTAAGTCTAACCCAAACCTATGCCAACCAACGTGGTAGCTATGTATATAGGTACATACAATTTCAGTAACCTGTCAGTAGCAAACTAAAGCCGTTGAAAGTTGAAAGTCCGCCCCTGGAAACAGTCGAGGGCTTGATTACCGAGAAGGCTTTGGCAATAAACAAGAAGCAAATAGGCCAATTGGGCGAACAGCCCAACTTCACACGATTATGTCCTCACACAATTTTATCCACGCGAATTGGTCTCACGCAACTTTCTACGCGATCTTGTAGCAAGCGATATTGGCTATACGATTCGGTCTTTCTACCTTCTGGTGTTGGTCCGCTCCTAACTTGGTTTATATCTCTCAGTGTATACAAGTAGGATGTAAATGAAAAAAGAGAAAGTTTCTCCAACAATTGCCTTATACATTCAAGTTTTTCTGGGGACTTTTTGTAATAGCTATGTACGTCCTTGTAGTCCGCCTGTGAACTACTTCATGAAAAAAAGAAGAGGAGGAGGTCATGTATCGAATTGAAGAGAGAGGATTTGTGCATGAAATTCCAAGCATCCGGAGCCTAAGGAAGAGGACAGGGGAAAATCGAATATGCATGTCTACCAAACTCACCTAGGTAAACTAAACTCTAAACTAAACTGGAAAACTGTCTCTGTCTCCAGTTGCTTACGTAGTGGTAATCCATAGGCTGGAGGTCTTCTTATATGTGTGCCGTAATCTGACGACATCCCAGGAATTCTGGGGAAGGGCCTTGCATGCATGCACGGAAGAATAATGGATGTGGAGGAAGAAGGTGAACTGTGAACTGGTGGGGGAAGAGGACGGAGAAGTTTGAATTTGAGTTTGAGAGGAGTTGACCTTTAAGTTGTATCGAGTGACGAAGGAAGGAAGTGAATCAAGTGAGAGAGTGGGAAGAAGGAGGAAGGAAGGAAGCTCACATCTCTCCATCCTCCACTCTTTCCTTCGCCAACACTTTCTCCTCCTCAAAGATTTATGAGTGTGGAATGATGAGCATACATACATGGAGTCGATGTGGAGCTGAACACTAGAAAATATACACTGATGCGGCTTTTACTCCGAAACTCCAAGTCAAACCACCGCCACCAAAAAACCAAAGCAGATCGAAGGAAAAGTACAAGCTAAAAGGTATCTGGACTTGGCCCTGGACCCCGACACCAACTCCGACCTCTTCTCCCAGGATGTAGGCACATATGTCAAATTGACAATGAGTTTATACTCCACTTCCACTCTCCCTCTGTCTCTGACTCTGTCCACGAAAGAAGTTCAATTCACTTGCTCGAACAAGAAAAGCCTCAAGATGAATCACGTACCTACACTCCTAACTTACGCTCCCATCCTTCCTCTTCTCTCCCACTCCCGGAATCTCGTGCATAAAGCCGAGGCGGGAGTGAAACCAATAAGTCTATACCCGGGAGGACATGCTGGAAATATCCTTGGAATTTTATCTCTTAACTTTCCCTATGTAGAGCACCACCACACCAATGACAATGCCCCGTGTAGGTGCTTACCTAGAGACAGAGGGAGAGAGACAGCGTCTATGGTAATTGAAAATATTTTCCAGTCACAAATAAAAATAGAGTATTTTATCTTTTTATCCTATCTGGGACAGATATGTAGGATCACTGGGATGAGGATCAGAATTCGCATAAAAATTCTGACATCCAGTTTTCTACCTCTCCACTTCTGAAACCCTACCACTCCATCTCTACCCATCCACTCCGCATTCCATTCCCACATATTTGCACCACACACACCATCCATTACCTATCTCTAATCTACATATGACACTAGAACAAATGCTGGTTATTACCTTCATTTCATATGACCCGTATTCCCCCGACTGGTCCGTCCGTCCTCAGCAGCGCCATTCAATGCACACCACCCAGTACAGAAATAAGATTCCCCCTCCCCCCATTTTCATTTTTCACCTGGAACTCATTTCCAGAACGAATCTCGATGGAAAATGGAATAAGGAAAGAATGATTGGAGGACCTTGAGTCTCGGAATTACATTTACAGGAAACAAGGAGGCAATAGGAACAAATGAAGAGATCAGGTAGGAAATGGGTGAAAGTGAAAATATATGTATGTGAAAGAGTAAATGGGAGGTGTTAGGGTGGATGCATTAAACTGAGCTCCTATGGTAAATAAATGGAAGGTGGAAGGATTGCGTGAGCAGTGTGTGAGCTGAAGAGACTGCGGTACACGAAGAAGATGTGGCTACGTACAAGTACGTACGTTGGTGGAAAGGTTGATAAAAAGTATGGGTATTTGTAATATGTGGAGTCTCGTCTGCATGCATTAGACCTACGCTGCACATGATTAGAGTTGGTTTGGCACTTTTGGCAAAGTGTCTCTGGCTGGGTGGCTGGAGTGAGAAGTTGGTGTGTGGGGTCAAAGGGAGATCGAGTGAGAGAGTGAGAAGAGAGGGGAAAGTCGTGATGAGATGTAATGATATGAAGGCGACGGCTAGAGAAATGGTATATTCCGAGTATGTCATGTATGAAGAAGAGTCTTCCGTTTAATCCAACCTCATTTTTCCTCTGTCTCGAAAACATCTCCACACCTCACCTCACCGTCTGTCGACTCAGTCAGTCAGTCAGTCTGTCCTCTCGTCCTCATCTTATTTCTTCCTCGGGTTTCTTCAACTCTTCACTTCACGCTCAGTTCCACCCAGCATGTATCCATGTACAGGTACCGAGATGGAAGTGTGTTTGCCATATCTACCTATGTATGTGTGCTCTTTGGTAGGCCGCGGGGTGGGAGCGTTGGAGTGTTGACGGGCTGTGCGAGGGCTCCTACGATGTCTTCGGCCTACTCTGAATTCGTCATGCACCTACTTTTTTTCTAATCTGGACAAACTTTTTCTTTCCTTTGAGTAACTTTGTGCTCAAGGCATTCTCTCTCCAGCCTCAGCTCCTTTCTCTTCGCATCTGCCTCCCACTCGCCCAACTACCGTCCTTCTCTCTGCCTTCCTTCCTTCCTTCACCCATTCCCACTAGGACTCATTCCAGGACGCGAATGTCTTGACGAAGAAGCCCTTCTCCGTATTTTTTGGCTCATATCATTGTACCTTGGAGAGAAGAAGCTTCATGCTAAGCCTACCAATCTATTCTGGATGAAGTTCTTCACACTCACAACTACACATGTAGGCTCCTACAACATCATTTCAACTCACAAATCCCTTCTCATCATCACATTATGTAGCAAAGTAAAAGCAACTATTTTCTATTGGCTCAAGTCTACTATTTCTCTCGCTCACAGCTCCCACATTACCGCACACAACCCAAAACTATAACCTGTCAAATCAACGCAACGCTCTTCTCTCACCTCACCAACGACCAAACACAGGGTCTATATGCGTGGCGAAGCTCGAATTTTTTAACTTGAACTTGTCCCAAACACAGAGATCGTCACTTGGGAGCACTTTCCTATTAAAACGGCGAGTGTACTGACAATTTTCAAAATATTAAAAGTGCAAACTTTCAATTTTATTGTGCGTTGGACTTAACTAGGGTTTAGTCTCTTTTTACAATAATTACATGCTCATGTAATTTTCATGGAGTGTGTTCTTGTTTTACAGTTTAAGTGCTGTAATTTTTTAAAAATATTTCACAGATGTATGAGATTTAGGTGTATGCAGCTGGTAAGAAATATTCAAAATTCAAAATTTGATTTTTTGCTAAACTTAGAAAGCGTCTTTCTGGCCACGCCATCGGTAAATAAAAAACACTAGTTTGACGAGACAAAAAAGCTGCGACCCTTGGAAAACACTTGGTCTACGACTCAGTATGTGTACTGTTTGAGCTCTATTGTCGTTCATTAGGAAGATAATAATAGCTACCGACACTTCCCGGAATAGCAGATTAATGTCTGTGTACACCTACAACGTCTAATAGGAAAAGTACCAAAAGTACATGCATACCTTAAGTGGAACATAAAAATCTAAATCCCAGAGAAGCCTTGCTTATCGCCCACTTGCCCTTTAGTCTCATAACGAGACGGTGAGGACACATGGAGCTAAGATGTGTGCAGAGGTATGTCCGGGTGGCCCGATCGTATAGAAGCAGTAATGTACTTGGAAATGCTACAGGAAAGTAGCGATAGCTTAAAGTAATAAGTAGCTGCTATGCTGGTCGCCCTTGGTCTCGTCATCGTTTTCGTTTCCCTCGTATTTCCTTTTCATTTTCTCGTGATTCTCCTAAGTCTTGTCTTGTCTTGTCATGTCGTTTTTCTGTATTCTAGCCCAAGAGTAGAAAGTTTTTTAGCTTCAATTTCCAGTTAAACAAGAAGTGAGCATGTATACAAGGAAGCGGGTAGCGAGCGAAGAAGTGGAAGAATGGGGAATTCTCAGCCTGAGTGAGAAGAGATGGAGGAAAGAAGACTCGTCCAGGGAAAGGGAAAGAAGTGGGAGAAAATTGAAGTAAGATCCAAGTTTAATGTACAAGTAGAAAGTATAGAGCTGAGCTTTTCCTTCTGTCTCATACGTTCTGCCCCAGCGAACTAGAATTCACATTTTGAGATCCAGATTAATACGCTGGGAAGTGCATTCCATAAGGAGTCGAGTTAAAGGAAGGGAAAAAAGTATTGTTTAGCCTTTATCCAACCATCTGAACTACGTACTACAAAGGATTTCATTTTTCAAATGTTCTCCACCATAAGATTTCACCTAAGCTTATTGCTCCCATTCTTCTCTAAATGTCCGATGTAAGTAAGTAGGTAGTTAGTGCAAAAACTCCACGTCCACAACCATACATTCATTCATACACGCATAAACGCATTCATATCCCATCCACTTACTTACCTACATACATACGTACTACTCATCTATCCACTCTCCGACTTGTGTCCATATACATACATGCATCTACATACACATATATAACTCTCCCATTCAGTCATTTGATTCTCCTTGAGCATTACTTAATCTTTCCACTTTTACTTTCTTTGGAAACATAATAGTATTCCTCTAACCACCCATCCATGTATTTTATAAACATACTGCATACGTATGTATATCGTGGCATTCTCCTTACAAACCTACCTACATACAGTCACATTCCCCGATTTTATGCATTACTTTATTCGAAAAATTGCTGGGAGACTAGTATAGAAAAATTTGTGAAATTCCTAGTGAGTCAGAATTCCATACATTTATACGCACATACTCTTTGTGTTGTGTATACGGTCCGTAGAAACTAATATGCGCGTATATAGATACAACGAGGTTCTAAAAATAAAAAGCATAATGACCATTATATATGCGCCTTTAGATACTCGACTGAGATTGCAAGTATGTAGACACAGATAGTCGTACACTGAACACTGAGTATGTGGGGGCTGAAATGTACATATGCAGGCAAAAGTAATTTTAAACTGACGGTTCATACGATTATATTGTTGAAAATGCACACATAATACATTCAACGCCATTCAGTCACTACATCTTTACTGCCATGGGATAAAGATGATGGAGACGAGGAGAAACTACTAGCACATGCAATGCAAAGAGCAAAGACAGAGGCTCGAAGGGAAAGGAAGCCATATATATACATATACAGGAGGTTCATTATAGTTTGCTGTTGTGCCCACGTCCAGACGGTATAGCTCAGAGATATAGCCATATGGGGTAGATACGCATATAAGGCGCATGTATAGACACTGGAAAGAGATGAAGGAATCCAAAGAGAAAAGAAAATACAGATTCATTATAGTCTTTTGATACGAGACGGATTTTTCCCTCCTCCCAGTCGCCTTGTCGTCTGTCCTGCTTTTATTTGGCTAAAGAAAGTTCATTTCTCCTCATTTGCTTGTCGACTTTCTCTCATTCGTAGAGAGAGGCAGGGAAGGAGAGAGAGAGAAAGAGATGAAGACAATCTGAAGGGTATTTGGCCCTTTTAAGTTTATTTTACTAGACTCCTTTCTGTCTTTATGTTGTCCTGGACACTTTCCCACCCATTTTTACCCAACTCAACTTCCCACTTTAGCACTATCTCCTATCTTACAGCCAGATAAAAAAATAAAGAGCAAACCAGACCGAGAAAACCAAAGGGAGACTGTAAGTACAAGTAACTGCAATAATGTCAGCTCATTCCCGCACCTCTCGGCTTCTGCTTTCTTCTGCAATGTCATTACATGTACTCACAGTCAGAGCAGATTCAGCGTCTACGCGAGAGAATGTAAAATATAACGAAGAAACATGAGATACCCCAAGTACCTAGTTAAATAAGTATCTAAATGTCCATAAATATTCCGCATTATATTCTACACGCACGCACCAGCCCCCATCAAGCCACTGCGTGGCTGTGTGGCAAGTCTCTTCTCCCTTATCTTTGTAGAATGACCAAGGGAAAGACGAGCGTAGCTTTATGTATCATTTATACAAAATATGTTGATATGATAGCATGCATTAGAGATGCACTCACCAAGGCGCCTTTCCAAAGATAAACCTTGAGTGTTAAAAACTACAAAAATGTGCAGAAGGTGCGTCTGTATATCTACTGATAGTAACACATTTATACGTAGCACCCAAAGCAACCTTGCCATGGATACTCTTGAACCCTCCTAATTCATTGCAAAAATGGGCGGAATGAGTCGGACGACGGTCGACGACAGCCAAACAAAAAACAACTCTGTAGACACGTCCGTACATAACTTGGATCCTCTGCGACTATCTGCACCTAGTTTTATCTTTGTCAGCTAGTTGGGATCTGTTAGTACAGAGATGCATAGGATCGTAATCGTAAACCTGAAAACATCACATTCCACAATGCGCAGTTTATATTCGGATAAGGTTGTATAATCCTACCTGCTCTATAGTCCTATTTCCAGTATACCCTTATCGTTTAGATGCACCCCTTTCCCTTTATGAGAACTGCCGGATATGTACACCCATGAGAAGAAGACCTTTATAGGGAGGAGGAGGCGGAGGGAGCCGAAGAAGGGACGACAGTGGAATTGGAATTCATCGACGGAAGAAGAAGACGAAGGAGCAAATGAGGGAATGTAAGTGAAACCCAAACGGTTCCACAGTACAGACACCATACAGCCGCAGTGATCGCGATCCTAGCGTATTATTTTCACTGTAATCGGTAACTATCGAATAAAATTGCATCACACCAAACTTATGTACATAAAGGTAACACAGACGTAGACCTTGATTTAAACAATCGCGTCATTGTATCGATATAAAATACCGTTCTCTTTTAATCATGGGACACCATACCGACTCCACAGAATCGTAACTCTACAGTGTGTACCACCTTCCTGAATACCGTAATGCATTTATCCCAATTAAAAATGACCATCAAACAAAATAATCGCAACACAGGGTTGAGTTAATTTTGTTATGATTATTATTAGAACGAAATTTCGATGAATGTTGACTAATTTCTTGGGATATAAAACGATTAGGATGTCTAAAGCTAGAAGTTACCGGCACGAACTTGGAAATGTGCATCTTCAGAGCCATGCATGACCTCAATAACATTTTTAACCGCATTTTTGAAAATTTCATTTTTGGAATCTGAAATTATGTTAAATGTACTACTAAATTAGCGGGTTGACCTATTCATTTTTCTGTTGTTTTATTGGCGACCATTTTTTAAGGCGGTAATGGGTTGCGACGATTACGACCACCAAAATCCGGACCTAGTTTTTTGGTTCGGATGAATTTAGTATGGTGATTATTTTTCTCGTCTAGAAGTACAAATATACATATATTTATGAAATACAGTTTTTTTCTGCTATAACTAGAGTTCCTTGCTTGCCCCAAGATGTTAAGTTGGTTCTTTTAGTACAGTGTCCCCTATGCCGTTGCTTGAGATGTCGGCTCAATTTTTTGATAACAATATAAACAGCTATTTCCCCACAGACTAGTACACTAAAGGACCAAAGGAGGCAATATAAATTCCACCTCTGTATACATCTTATAGTGGATCTGTGAAAGTGAGAAGATTGTGAAATTGTTGCGTCATACATCCGGACGGAATGGAACAGGTAGATTATCCATATTGTTATGTCAACTGTGTGTTGTACGTAGGAGAGTACAGAAGACCGCGAGAGAATGGGGCCAGAGCGACCCTGGCCAAGGCACAGTTCCAACAACTTACTGCAAATCAAGTATACTCTAAGGTCTAGATATGCGGGAAAAAAATATTACTTCATCCAACAGTAATTTGAGCAATTTAAAATGACCGTTTTGATTTAATCGGATTTTTATGGCTCTACACTTGTTAGTTTGGTTTCCTGGTTCAGCAGTGAGAGCAGACATGGCCAAAGGTGCCGCTCTAATCTTCGCTCTGGTCCATGGCTCTTGCAGTCGACAACATAGGTAATGTGAGATGCTAAGTGTAGGAGTAGATTATCGATACAGAGGACGTTCTTCTCTATATCGAAGGGCAGAGGGGACGAGAGGGGACGCGAGATATTTACAGGAAGACATAGAATCAAATGAAGTAGCCACGACCACCGTATGGGAACAAATGAGTGAAACCATGGCACCCAAATTGCCATTACTATATGCGACTGCGACAGACATAAACCTCGACTTAATTAAGTGTCTCTTCCCCCCCCCCCCCCACGCCCCCCTCTCCCTCCTCATTCACATGACAATTCAATCAAGCGTGAAAAAAATCCATACACACTGTCGCCTCTACCTTGACAACCAGAAAGTCCCTTATCTAGTTCCTCAGCTTCCCTATCTTTCACGTCCGTTGGCAGTTGCATCTCACATGCTGCAGATGCCTGTATGAATTTGTCCGTATCAACCCATAAGGATGAGTATGGGTAATACTACACGAAAGCGTGGAAGTCAAGCAAGTAAACAACTCAACCGTCGTCGTTAATGGCATGGCATAACGAACAACACACACACATAGGTAGGTAAGTGTCTGGTCTTTCTTGAGAAACCCTGAAAGTATGACTGGCTTGTCTGCTTGGAAATTGCAGCTTTACAGCTTTGAATTATGAAAGGTTGATCCTACAATCTGCCGTTATTAATTTTTTTGTTATGTGAGTAGACATGTGTAATCATGGAAATCCACTTATGCATCCGGAGAGCAATAAATAGCATGAATGCAAATTGTAAATCCTAGACCTCTCTCTCGCTCTTCCTCCTGTTGATCCTTTTAAAAATTAAAGTTGACGGCTCACTGGTTGCTCATTCACAAATCAAACTCGTTTGAATAATAACGTATGTTCCATTAATAATATATTTGAGCCCAAACGCTCCACTACGGCACCACTTCGCCACTGCCACCCTATACTACACATACGTACCAACTTCTTATTACGCATTCATGTGCACCGCTTCGGTTGATCTGATCCGGGCACTGTGTGCTGGGGTGTAATGTGGGAGCCTCCGTTGGAAATGAAAGTTCCAGCGATTTCACCGATCAAATGGAAGAAGAAAAAAACTAAAAGAAATTTTCGGCTAGCCCTTACGTACATTTATCATGTCTCCTGAGTCATAACGAGAGAAATGTAATGGGAAATGAACTCAACGATTTAGAAATACGAATTGAATGTAAACAAATCAAAGCACAACAGTG